>BLKR01006217.1:0-62111 GCA_011170035.1 Teleogryllus occipitalis
TACGCATCTAACTATACTTATAGAGTGTAGTTGTATTTTAGCAAAAATATCAAATATGGACAATTTCAGAAATTACAATTTTGTGACCGGGAACGGTAGCTCAGTGCATCAACTGATGTCACTGCAGCGCTTCTGACCGGGAGGTCCTAGGTTTGAATCCTGACGGCGGCAGGATTGTCGACACTAGCTCTGCTGCTAGGTCGAATTCAGTCGCTGTCTGGAGGAGAATTCTAGCGGCCGGCTGCTCTGATCGGTAGTTTTCCGTAGTTTCTCCGGTCAATATCAGGCGAATGCTGGAGTAGTATCCTAAGAAACGGGCCATGGACCGCGCGTGATTTTTCCTACCTCTTCCTTATCCTATCCTCTCCCCCTACACACACACTTACACTATCATGCGCTACACTACTACATATTCCGGGAGACCGGTCGGGAGCTTTAGAACTTGTCCCGGGTGGAGCGGTGCTCCGGGGGTGGGAGAGTCCTGGTTAGGGTGAAATCCCGCTAGCCGACGGTAGGTCGGCGCCGTATCTCGTCATCCATCCGGAGATCACAGCCATCTCCCGAGTAAAAACATGCACTACACTTACGGGACTAATGACCAAATGTCTTGACGCGCCTGGCATCACCTACCAACCAACAATATTGTGAAGTATTTTGTTTTCTTTGAGTATTAGAGTTATGATTGTTCATCATTGGGCATCATTTCATTTATTATGTAAGTTCTTCAACAACAAACTGTAGTGCGTACAACCAGAGATATGGAATTAGAAATCACAAATTACTGTATTGAATAAGAGTCAGAGTGCATACCAAGAGTAAGAATTCAGAGTGCATACCAATGGATTCTGCCCTGACTGTATTGAATAACGTAAAGAAATGTGAAAAATATAGTTTTATTTCAAATAAATTTCGTTAAAGTAAATTAACTTCCAACATGAAGTCAGATCTTCAAATCAAATAAAAACCGAATTCATATGACGTTTGTTTGGCTGAAATTGGGGCTGGTTCCTCTAGAGGTCGGGGTAAATAAAAAATGTTTTATCTGTCTAGATAAAAGTTATTTTCAATTTTATTTATGGAAATTGTATAGGTTGTTTCTAAAATGAAAATGGGTGTCAACTTTTATTTTTGGTTCATATGTTTCCAGAATATTGATTATTTTGTTTAGAGCCAGTTATAAATTTTAATTTGTTTTGTCTGTGCTCTGCAGTGGAGTACATTTTTAGTAAATAATTTTAAATGTGTAGATTGATATAGAACTATGTGGTTCCATAATACTGTTATTGATAATGTATTAGAGTCTGAAAGTCTGATTTAGGGTAAGAAAACGTTTGTTGGGATTGTAAACTGCGGTCATTTTCATAGCTCGCTAACTTCAAATCAATTACACGTATAATAAAGCAGATCTAATTCCAGTTAACCTCTTTAAAGAGAAGAGAATTAATACTAAATTACTCTTTAATTGCGACTAAACAGCTCTGTCATGCATCGTTTCCTCCTGAAATTGGAAACACATTATATACTACACGGTATATAATAATAATAATCTGATGGGATTTGAAGCAATAAAGGTAGTTGATGTGGGGACACCGGCATGTTTCTGTCTCAGTTCGATCATCAGAGAGAAACAGGGCTATTACAGATATAGCAGCTGCCTATCCATATTATCGTGTTATCATTTGTATCTAGTCTGCGGTTCCATTGCAACAAAAGTAAAAAATATCTTTGCGTATGAATGTTTACAAACATTTCATAATGGTAACCAATTATTTCAAGTGAAAGCCGATTATTTCAATAAATATAGTGTTGGAAACTACGAAATGTCTTTCATCTGTAAAAATTAGCTTAGTAACAATTGAGAAAGTTTAGAATATTCTCCAACAATGTGTGATCGTGGAAATAAGGCATGTGGTTATGTTCCCTTGATAAGTGAATTACTGCCACATGAGATCGAATTGTTTATGTTACGACAGTGACACTGCATGAATAGTTGGTGCACAAGAAACGAAACACACACAAAAATTGGCATCTTCTTGGAGAAAGGTTTAATCTGAGCAAAGCCATTTATTTCGCTGTTTTACTGTCTACTACACTTGGTATTTTGTGTAATATCTTAATTAAACGTTTCAAAGTAAAAATAAACAATTTCCTAAACAAATTTTTCACCTAAAACTTATTTACGATGTTTAAGATATGTGACTTGTTTGTGCACCAGCTAAATGTAGCAGTGTGATGTACAAGTTCCCTTAGTCACTTGTAAGAAGACAGAGTTGTGTGTTCTATTGAGCTGATAGAATTGAGAAACGACTCTTTAAAGCAAGTTCGCTCTCTAGATGTTAATATGGGCTTTTGAATGTGATAGCTTAAACTATCCATTCCGGAGAACAGCGTCTGAGCCAATTGCCTATTTTTGTACTTAAAACCTCAATCATTTTACAGGCATGCCTTCAGATACCCCGAGGGCAACCTCCCGGGCCATTGTACACTCTACACGCCAGTTTAACCTTCAGAGCCGCCAGGTAGCGTTTGGGATCTGGTGCAAGGTTGACCGGATAGCTACGAGATTGCCAAATTATCGCGAAGCAGGCAAACAATTGTTGAATACGTATTAGGCACTGGTGGCAAGCTGAAGCTGTTGAAAGGCTGCCAAAGTTTTGAGTGATTGGTAAAATCGTCGGAAGAGAACGTGACAACAGGAGTGTGATACGAGAGGTCAATTTCAAAATTACAAAATGTTTGGCTTTAAAAGACGTTATGTAAGTTCTGCAGTGTGATAATTGCGTTTTTTTTGTGTGACAGCAAGTTAATATCTTGTAATTTTAAGAATAATGAATCGCTTTTGAAGTACAAAGTATTGAATGAAATAATGTGTACAATTGAAAATTAATTAGCTTTCTAGGAAATAGAGAGGGAGGAAGCAATACATGAAGTTATCTTCTGTTGATTCTGTTGAGAAATATTATTAAAAACAATTCAGCCATCTAGATATACTATAATATACTCTTCTGAATGTGAGCCTATAGCTTCAACCCATCACAAAACTTGTCAATAATTGCGACTAAACTTTTTAGTTTGAATCCGTGATTAAACTTCTTAGTGAACATACTGTTCCCTAATTGAAAATGTAAAAGTTTATAATTTGACATTTTGTTCGACATCGATGGACAGTGTTAAGTGAACTTAGGTCGACAGAGCCGAATGTATTAATGTTCTTTTGTAGATACAAAATCGTACACTGTACGTCTGGCATGATTTCAGTGTTTCTATAAATAAGTCGTTGGTGCACTGGAATAGGGATCCATCTCAAAAATCGTTATTTTTGAGCAAAAATAACCTAAAATATTGAATTATTCCTTGTAAAATTTTCAATATAGTTAACAAGATATCCTGTATTTAGAGTAAAACGCTTCATATTGACAAAAATATAAGTGGCTCCGCTCAGTTCACCCAAAAATGTCAGTACTTGAGACGTGTCGCTTTTCTTATGCACCGACGAAATATATTTAAAACATTGTACGAAGGTGAACAGGTGAGGTAATAGCTTCGTATGTTATGAAGTTACATAGGCGGAAAGAAAAGTACAAGACGTACTACAATTTAAAAGTAAAGCTGCGAGCAGTAACAAAGTACGTATGAAAGCGCGTATAGTCGTCTGTGTGGAGAAATCGATGAATGGACGCAGCGGTCACGTCCAACTGAAATCGAAACGGCCAGTGCAGTGGCATTGACAAAACCGTTACGGAGCGGCGCTTCGTAGCACGTCGGCGGCTCGAACATGGGGCTCCGGGGCGTTGGGCGGATGGTTGGAGAGGAGGGGGAGGCAAGGGGGGAGGTGGCAGGGTGCCGGGCGCGCGCGGTGCGACAGGTGGGACGGGCCGACAAAGCTCCCGTCGCCAAGGCGAGTAGCACCATTAACCGCGCTTTGTTCGGGGCCCGTACGCTCCGCGCATTTTAAGAGCGTTGTCGCAGGTCTTAACGAAATGGCCTAATTAAATGCGCTCTTTCCTCGCACTTCCTGTTTGGACGAGCGCGGCCTAGGTGAGGGCCGATGTGATGGGCGCTTTTTCGGGACCCGCGCCTTGTGTTTGATGGCCCACGACGAAAAACATTTAAGTCTTTAAACTGGTTGACAAATTGCTCGGATTTTACAATGGTTCCATTCAAGAAGGCCTTGCATTAAATGAATTCTGCTTCGAGTGCATAAAAGAAAGCGTCTCGACTTGTTTTTCTGGCTCTCCCGCGCTCTTTCTTTTGCATTGTTTCTACATTGCGATGCAATTTTTACCTGTTTCGCCACGCGTATATAAGAATGCACCAAGTGTCCCAATAAATATTATTTGCCTTCCCAGTATCTCATTTCAAAGTACAATCAACCTTTCACTATAACATACTGCTGTTCCTATAGCTGTCGTCGGGAGTGAATGTGTGTCTTGACTGAGTTCGACGGCGTCAGATTTGAAAGACGAGCTTCCCGAAATAAATTCTTTTTTTTTAATTTGTAACGTGTGTTGTTTCTAATGCCTGGGCTGCAAATTTGTCCGTGGCCAACCTCCGACACGGTATGTATTGTTGTGCACTTTCAAATTTGGCACTACACGAGCACTCGACCCGACCAAGAGGATTTTTTTTTCATGTTGTTCTCCAGGGACCGACAGGAACGCCTTCTGTCATATTTATCCGTTCTTCCTGGCTGAACGAATATGAAGAGCTTCTTTCCAAAGAGATTTACTATATCCAAGAGAGAAACTTTTTCATGAACTAAAAGTACTGTAATTCAGCCTCATAGTGCAAGAAAATTTAAAGATTTTTAGATACCATTTGTCACAGAAGAACACAGTATTTGGTAGGTAGCATGATGGAGAAGCATTTTGAGAATGTACTGATATGTAAAACTAAAAAACAAACGGAAAATGATTTACGTCACTTTGTGATAAGTACAAGAAATTAGATCTCATTAGAACGAGAATAATGTTCTAATTTTTATGGGCATCTATTCAGGATTATTTTACATGCGTCATTCATGCCATAGCTCAAAGGTGGAGTTCCACCCTGTGAGAATTCTACACTCCCAAGCGAAGTAAAGCCCCACAAACTTAGGTTTAGGAAGCGTGTTTGGTAACTCATTTCCTATTAGCGCCAGATAATTAAAATGACATATATTGTTTAAACTTCCTCAGGTCTATCGTCCGACATGAGAAACTGAAGGCGACATTCCTCATAGACATGACCCAATCTCACAGTAAAGCAATACCTGGTGGAAATAGTGATCTCTCACTGACGGAAGGATGAGATTGTGGACCGAAATTGTATTCACGAGTGCATTCCCCCCACCCCCCACCCCACAGTACGTCACACGGGTTTTAAATGTTTTTTGCCGTTAAACAAATATAAAGTGATTTTTTAAAGTCATTTAAGACGAATAAGTAATCGTTATAAGAGAAGATTCGGAGGGATCGATTATTTAAAAGGGAAACTAGTAAAAATATAGACTATGGTTCCCAATATAAGAAACCCTTTGCCTCTGTGACAGGTGCTTCATTTCAGTGTGTTCAAGTGTAAGAGAATATTTTAGCTCTCATTTGTTACAGAATTGTGGATGAGTTTGGATCACTATATTTTGTATTTGTCATCTGAAAAGTTTTCTAGGTACATGTATGTCCTTTATTTTCCTGAAACTTATTCATATGTTTGATATTGTTTGGTTTAATGCCTTCCACGGAATATGAGTATGATTATGATTTTTTTAGAGTGTATTATTGTTTATGATCCCAAACTGATAAAAAGTCTGAAATGGGATTATATGTGTGACACGATCTACATACGCGCTACTTGACCGCATTCAGCCCGATGTTCTCGAAAGCGACATTTAAGGTAGGAGCCCCAAATAGTGCGTACGTTTCTAACATCGCCTATCAGAACGGTTGCTTCTTGATTAGCACTTCTGGATAGTCAGATTACTAAAACTACGAAGCCATCCCTTTCAGTATTTGTGCATGGAAGCAAGACGCACATGTGTTTCATTTTCTGTTTTCTAAGTACATTTGCTGATTTCCGTGTACTGAAACAATGTACCATTTGAGGCAGAGATAGTAACTATAATAGGATACTTTTAGAATAGTTTGTGTTTTTTTTGTGTGATCCGATTCCGAATGTGGAAGCAGTAAAATTATAGACTTAGGTTCTTTCCAATTGTCACTCTCAGCGGTTCTCTCAATTTCAACCCAATTTAGCCGTAGGTGATACTAGTGTGACGTACTAGGATGAAAAACACAGACGACTGTTCTGATTGATATATACAATATATTTACAGAAGATTTACAATTAATGTACAAAGATTATAATACGAAAATCTAACCCCTTGGCAACCTTTCAGTTCTCTTAGCCGCGAAACCCCGCGACCGTCCCTAGGCCTTCGCCCAGAACCACTGCTTCGGAAGCAGCAAAAAGCAACGCGAGGTGCGAAACTGTCGGACATAGAGTCCCGTAACTACACCAGTTACATGGCTTGTCGCCAAACCGATCTTCGACCCAAAGATCACGTGCAATGATAGCACTGGAGATACCTCTCGTCTTTCGACACCCAGCGTATCCCGCGAGGCGCCTGTCGGCGCGGCCTTTAATATCCGACGGCTCGCCCCCACCCTACAAGCAGCGGGCGTCATACGTCTCGCTGGCCAGCCTTTCCAGGGCTGCAACCGACATCTCTTAAACTCGCCTCCGCGCGCATCCTTTTCAAGGAAATTCCAGCCGGGATTCCTAAGGGCTTTTCCAACCAGCGCGGCGTGGCGCCGCCATCCTGACACCCCCCTCCACATCCGGCTTAGCGCGGGTTTCCCCGAAGCGGCCCGACGCACCGGCGCCGGACCAGGCGACGCTACACTAGGGATACATTTTTACTTTCTCGCTACCGCTTATGCGGTAGAGAGAAAGTTACGTAATGCTGCACGAAAGAAAAGGATAATTTTCGGCTGAAAAACTCGTATTAAAGGGTCCTGCTAAGGAAATGTGGATAAATCCAGGTAGCTAAATTTAGGGGAAAAAAACTCTCACAAGTGATATATCCATATTTTGTAGGTCCTTGATACCAAAGTATCGAATGACGGCAAAACGTCTGTTTCGTCGTCCGTCCGTCCATCCGTCCGTCCGTCCGTCCGTCCGTCCGTCCGTCCGTGTCCATCTGTGAAAAAAAGTTGCGCCTAATCCGTTCAGTCGATTTTCTCCAAAATTGATATTCGGCAATTGATGTGGCTCAAGCCCCTTGAATTTGAAATCAATATTTTGATTTTGAAGGGTATTTTACATTAAAGTTCCTGGGATTTTTTTCCAAATTTTCAAAAAATGGCTCCATCGTTTTTATAAATTTTTGTAATTGGATAGTATGAAGGACGTGGAAGAGAGTGGTGTAGGTTTCATGTTTGTTAAAAACCTTCATTTTTCAAAAATTGCAAAAGTTCAACATATTTTTCGGCGTCTTCTTACCACTGAAATATTAAAGATAGAAATTTTTATCTTAATTTTTACCTTAATGACCGGTAGCGGTAGCTCAGTGCATCAACTGATGTCTCTGCAGCGCCTCTAACCGGGAGGTCCTAGGTTCGAGTCCTGACGGCGGCGGGATTTTCGACACTAGCTGTTCAGCTAAGTCGAATTCAGCTGCTGTCTGGAGGAGAATTCTAGCGGCCGGCTGCTCTGATCGGTAGTTTTCTGTGGTTTCTCCGATCAACACCAGGCGAATGCCGGAGCAGTACCCTACCAAACGGGCCACGGACCGCGCGCGATCTGTCCTTCCTCTTCCTTGTCCTATCCTCTCCCCTTACACTCACACACTTACACTAACATACACTACACTACCACATATTCCGGGTGGCCGGTCGGGAAGTTAGAGCTTGTCCCGACTGGGGCGGTACCCGCTGGTGGGAGAGTCCTGGTTAGGGGGAAGCCCCACTAGCCGACGGTAGGTTTGCGCCGGATCTCGCCATCCAGTGGGGGAAGATCACCGCCATCTCCCGAGAAAAAAACATGCACTACACTAACGGGAGTAATGACCGAAGTAGTTGACGCACCCGGAAACACGAAAAAATCAATCAATCAATTTACCTTAATGAAATGTGTTTCTTAGAGATAGATTTTAAAATAATGTCATGTACAATTTTTCGAAAATTTTAGTACCTTTCGCGTAATTTTGCGTAAAGTTTGAGTGAGAAAGTATGTGCTATTGTAGCACCACTAGTTTCTAATGTGAAAAGTGACATGGTGGCAATAGAATTGCTTCTGGAAGAATTCTAAAATCGTGACAGATTTGTAAGTCAGTTAATGGTGAAATAACCGACTAGATGACGGATTAGAAATATTTGTAAGCAAATGACACAAGAAGTTCTGTGACCAAAATAACAGCTTATGTGGGCGATATTTGTGCTTCCTACCTTATACTTGCTTACAGAGGCCTAGACCTAAACCAATGCAAATGCTGTGATAGCTTTTTGTTTTGCTTCTGGACATAGATGTAGGTTCACTACCTGCACGTTTTTAGCTCTTCTTTTCCTATTTGTAGCAGGAGAAGAGATGGGGGTCACGTAAAATCTTTACTGTTCTGTAACAAAATAAATCAAAACAAATCAAAGTATGTTTCATTAATGAAATAAGAAACCCAAACGTTAAAGTCAACTAGTAAAAAATGGCGCATTCCACAGCTAAGTGACTTGTTTTGCTGATGTTTTGCATATTTGCGATAAATGAATTTAAGATTAACTAAAAGTACACATTCAACTGAGTCAGCTTTACTGATGACTTCACTACAGCAGAGGATGAAGCATGTAAATCGGGCAGTTCACCCATCATTTTCGCTAAAGACTCTGCCTTACGTGAAAGGGCTGTCACCTGAGTCAGTAGTGGGTCCATCCAGAATTGTGAGTCCGTTTGATTTGAAATCAGACTCAGTATTAAGAAAGAAAGCATCAGCAGGATACCTACAAAGTTCTTAATATAATTAATATCCAGTTTCCTTTACAAAATAGCCCTGTTTGCGTCTCTTAAAAAGTCATCAGAAACTTCAGTTACGGAGAATCATGAGTCTCCACGTAGTACAGGAGCAAATAAAAATTGCTCATGAGAGCAGAATACCATGAAAAAAAATTGAAGGCAAATGAAGATGTAAGAAGTTACAATAACGAGAAGTAAAACTTGAATCTACGTAATGACAGAGTATGTGACTGAAAGGAAATTAAGACCTAGAGATATACATGCGGTCTGTATGCTTTTTTAACTGCTAGTACTCTGAATATGTAAAAGGATAACTGGGAATTAGGTGCAGTCTTTCGCAATGTCTGCTGGGCGGAGAGGGTAGATTTGTGTTTCAGGCGGTTGCAGGAATGGGACGGAGCGGGGTGGGGAGAAGAAGAAGAAGAAGAAGAAGAAGAAAGGTTACTTGCATTTCACACTAATATGCACACATGCATTCCTTTTGAAATCTAAAACATCATTGTGATAAACAAGATAAACAAAGAGGTAACGCCGGGTTACTTCTGCTAGTACATTAATACATGTAGTATTAATATCAATACAACAAATAACAATTGATAATAATGCACTAAAAATATTTAGTAGACTGATAATTTTCCATTTCCACATTATTGCATAATCAATGCGATACACTTATTTATTCATATGTCACATGACAAAAACACATCGATTGTTTACTTTTAAAAGTGACGAACGCCAATAGACTCGAAATAACAGTATAAAAATTGAGAAAAAATGAAAAGTTACATTCGCAGGAGTATTTCAAAAGAGAAAGAAACGAACTATGTGCGCAGAGAGATTATGTAAATAAAAATTTTATGTAGCCAACACCCATCCGGCAGTGTCATATATTGAAAGGCTTACGCATTACGATGAAGAACGAGATTCTGTGATAGTGTCCGTTTTATTTAAAAGCTTTCGCAATGCGAAGGGACTGCTGTCAGTTGGGGAATGTACGATCTACGCTGACCGAATGGCCATCGGTGCACCACGGAGCCTGGGAAGATGCCCAGGCGGCGTCTTAGTGCAATCATTAACATCTTGTGTTAATGAATACACCTTGCAACTGAGGACTATCTTCCCTAATTTCTGTTTGAGTATTCGCAGCTTGTGTACCATTTGGCTCTGCATGACAATAAACAAAATTCTTCAAGGAAACCGGCACATCTAAAAAAAAACTCATTTTGCACGAGAACGGTTTAACCCCAACGGAGTCGGTTATTTCGTGGTCAAAGACAAAGTACATGCCGACTGCTTTGTGAAGAATAGTTTTGAAATTTTTACCGATGAAATTATGGTATTTTCAAAATACCACTTCTCGTTTCTTCACTTCAATCGAAAGAGACGGTTTGAGAAGTGTCGCTTTTTTTAGCTCTAACGTTGCATGCCTTCAAACAAAATTACAAATAAGCAATTTCGAAAATCTCTGAGAGGCAACTCATCCATCACTGGTATTTGCCAGGAACACGTTCTGACACAGTTAAAAATTTTGGGTAAGATATTTTCACGACGTGTTGATTGCCATGACATGATCTTCGACTCCCTACACGCCCCACAAGTTTGGAACGTTTTCTCATGAACCATCCTGTAGTGTTGCGGAGGTACCGTGCGTTGGATTGCCTCGTTCTGCCAGCATCGACCGCGCGGCATGACGTGTGGGCGGGCGCCACGTTGTCGGCGGCGCCTTTGCGCTAAGGCTAGCTAAACGCACGGGCGCGGCCCCGACGCGCAACTTCTCGAAAGGCGTGGCGGGGCGTGGCGGGCCGGAGCGCGACGGGGCCGAGGTGGGAGGGGAGGGGAAGGAGGCTGGGGGGCGGGGCAGTGTGTTGCGGGGTGCGCGTGGCGGGGCGGGGCGGCGCATGGCGGAGCGGCGTGGGGTGAAGCGGGGCTGCGCAGGGCGGCGTGGGGCGGTGTGGGGCGGTGCGGGGCGGCGTGGGGCGGCGTGGGGCGGCGTGGGGCGGTGCGGGGCGGTGAGGTGCGGGGCGGGGAGGTGCGGGGCGGGGCTGCGCGGCGCGGAACGGGGCTGGGCGGGGTCGTGGGCGAGCAGGCAGCGCCGCGCCCGCCGCCTTCCGCTCTTCAAAGCCAACTCGCGAGCTCGCGACGCTGCAACATGGACGAACCATATGTGAGAAACGAGAGATGATCTCCTACTTGTTCGAGCTTTATTGAATTGTCACAACAGTCTACAAGAAAACTTTGGCGAAAGAGCAGGCGTAAAGTCTGAGCCTCGTAATTAATAAAGACTTTCTTCTTCTTCTTCTTCTCTTCTTATTCTCCCTGAGGCATTAGAAGTCTGTCTGTTGCAACTTGTTGATCTCTCCATCGTCTGGTGGTTGTACCAGTGCTTCTTTTCCTTCCAGGCGTGTAGAACAATAGTTGCTTAAGTACCTACTTAATTATTTTCCATCCTAAATGCATGTTTTCCCATTTATTCTTATATTTTTCCATTTTGTCGTGTAGATTGTAATCTCCGAGATTCTCGCGGATGGCCTCGATTTTCAATCTCTCTCTTCTGGCTTCTTCCTAGGATCGACCTTAAAAGTCTCATTTCAGAAGGCTGTTCTCTGGAATTCTAAACTGGAATATAGAATCCAGTTTTGACACCTATATACTTGGCCTCAAGGTATTGCCGTAACGTTGTGTAATGTATGTATTGTGTGGTTTTCGATCTTTTCATCTAAATGTTCATTTAATGCTGTCTATTATTATTATTATTATTATTATTATTATTATTATTATTATTATTATTATTACTATTATTAATGTTTTGTTGCTGCTGTCCCCTCTTGACTATTCAGAAGTGAGCATTTTCAAGATAATTCACATCATCGAAGTAATGAAGATCTCCGCGACGTCGAATACTTCCTTGGCTCTGCGTGCTGTGCCGCCGGAGTCGGCAACGACGCTGTAGAATGAGGTACTCAACTCGCAGAGTAATTGCGCTTGCAACGCAACTCGAGCATTCATGTGCCAACACCTTCCCTCCGCAAAAAGCGTCGTGCTAGTACTTACTCGCCCCGACAAGCACCCAGGCCTCCCAACCGCCAAGCACTCGCGCCTCGCGCCTCGCGCCTCACGCGTCGCACAGTAGGCGGAACCGGACGGAAACGGTCCAAGACGTAAGGCAGTTTTTAACAAGATTAATTTTTACTGATAAACATTATTATTATTATTATTATTATTATTATTATTATTATTATTATTATTATTATTATTACTATTATTAATAGTTCTTATTATGTTAAATATTATTTATGGTTCGAACCGGTCGGAAACGCACGAAGAGGCAAAACAATTTTTTACAAGATAACAATTTTTTACTAATCAATAATATTATTATTATAAGCAGTACTACTTATTATATTAAATATTATTCACGTTTCGAACCGGGTGGAAACGCACCCAGAGGCAAAACAGCGTTTTGCGAGATAACAATTTTTTACTAATAAATATTATTATAATCAATACTACATAATATATTATATATTATTTACATTGCAGTTATTTACAAGATAAAAATTTTGTAATAAATATTATTATAAACTAGCGCGTGAACTGCTATGGTCATTGATCACGTATGTCTAGTACATCTTTTCATAGCAGGGGTGGGGGTAATCTTCCCTCATTGGCGATTCGGCGCCGACCTACACGTCACCTTGCTGCTGCTTCTCCAACTTGGTATCTCCTACCAGTAGGGCATCGTCTCAGCCAAAACAAGCTCTATGCTCCCGACTGGCCTCGAGACATGTGGTAATGTAGTGCATGTAAGTGAAACTGTGTAAGTAAGGGATGATGATAGGACAAAGAAGTGGGAAGGAATGTTCCCCCAGATCGAAGGTCCGTGACCTGTTTGTTAGGGTACTGCTCCGTCATTCACCTGATGTTGGTAGGAGAAACCACGGAAAACTACCGATCAGAGTAGCCGGTTACTTGAACTGTCCTAACAGCGTCTGAATTCTACTTAGCTATAAATCTAGTGTCAAAACCCCTTTCCTCGTCGGGACTCAAACCCCAGGACCTCCCATTGAAAGATATTGCAGTGAAGTTTGTTTGTTGATGCCCTGAGCCACCTAATCCGGTGATCGTACTGCCTTCATCGAGCGAACTAACAGCGTTCATTTGGCTCGAACACAAAAATGTATTTTCCATCAGTTATTCTTTCATATTTTAACATTTACAAAATTGTGATTGTTGGAATTTTTCACAAACGGGAGATGGACCTCACGCGATCTCTCCTTTCTCTTCCTTGTTCTATCCTCATGCCTTTCACACGCATTAGACTAACATGCACACCACCACACATGCCGGGAGACCGGTTGGGGACTTAGAACATGTCCCGGCTGGGGCAGTGCCCCACTGATGAGAGATACCTGGTTGATGGAAACCCCGCTAGTTGACGGAAGGTCGGCGCAGGATCTCGCCACCCAGTGGGGGAAGATCACCGCCACCGCACGATGAAAAACATGCAATATACGGGAACCGGGAGCAGTAGCTCAGTGTATCGTCTCACGTCACCGCAGCGCCTCTGACCGGGGGGTCCTAGGTTCGAGTCCTGACAGCGGCAGGATTTTCGACAGCAGCTTTTCAGCTAGGTTGAATTCAGTCGTTGTCTGGAAGAGAATTGTAGCGGCCGGCTGCTCTGATCGGTAGTTTTCCGTGGTTTCTCCGATCAACACCAGGCGAATGCTGGAGCAGTAACGTGGACCCTAACAAACGGGCCACGGACCCCGCGCGATCTTTCCTTCCTCTTCCCTGTCTTATCCTCTCCCCTTACACACACACTTACACTAACATGCACTACACGACCACATATTCCGGGAGACCGTTCGGTAGCTTAGAGCTTGTCCCGGTTGGGGCGGTGCCCTGCTGGTGGGAGAGTCCTGGTTAGGGGGAAACCCCACTAGCCGACGGTATGTCGGCACCGGATCTCGCCACCCAGCGGGGGAAGATCACCGCCATCTCCCGAGAAAAAACATACACTACACTTACGGGACTAAAGACCAAAGCAGTTGACGCGCCCGGAAACACGAAAAAAGCAATCAATCACTTACGGGACTAATGACCTCCGTAGTCGATTCCCGGAATCTCAATGAATCAATCGTAATTTTTCATTCACAAAGAACCCATCGAAAGTATAATCGAGCACTAACATCGATGTTAGAAAACCATCGGCTTTAGTGTATCGACGTCACACCCCTACAATGCGCGTGTTTGAGGCACTGTGCCGCGCGGGGCACGGTAGTGCTCGAGCGGTCGGTGCGCGAAGGATGCGAATCACAGCGGTTCCAAAGCGTTGGCGGCGCAGTGGCCCCGGCGCGGCGCGGCGGCTGGCGCGAGAGCGCGCGTTGCCGTCTGCTGGCGACCGCGCGGAATGCGTCTGGCGATGCCGGGCGTGCTTTCCCGGAACGAGCCCGCTCGCCCGGTTTGGTTGAGACGGTTTGGTTGCCCGCCGCGCCGCTATGCAGGCTCCCAGGTTCGGGGGACCGTTCTAAGTTTATTGTTTTACGCCACAAGTTGATTGCTTAATCTAATAGTGGGCTGCATTCTACTCTTTCCAAGTAGTGATATTCAGTACTAGTTCAGTTGAAGGGCTTAGTGCAAGAAGGTGTTGTCAAAACGAGAAAACTGTTTTGTCGTCAAAACGACTTTGAGTTTCCTATCAGCTGCTTTGCTATTTTTGATGAAAATCACAGTATTTGTCATATAAAAAAGAAATAATTTCGAGTAATACAAAAAAATACATGCAAGTTTGCTAAATTTCAAATATCTCCTTTGGCCTTTTCTGAGTTAACACCTTCTTGCACTAAGCCCTTCAATTCAATTATTTTACGTGGCGAGACGCGGGCCATTGGGCCTGCTCTTCCATCTGATGACGCAAATTTGACTACGCTCCTTTCACCATCAAGCAGAGAAAGGTTGTGATTTTAAATTTTGCTCAGATGCTTCTTTTAAACTTGAGGAACTTTTACATGCGGTAAAACTACACCATGGAACAGTCGGCTTTACTTCTTCTCCAAAGGAAGGCGCACGAAGGTTTTTTTCCCCTTAGATATCTACGGGTTTGAATCCGCAACTTGCCGTGTGGTATGAATGCACACTTGCCGTGTGGTATGAACGAGTGAGTGAATGTGTTTCTATATATAAATTAAGTATGAAAGAGAGTGTGAATGAGGAAACAAAATCAAGAACAGAAAGTACAATCCTACGAACTTTTAAATTAAAATTATGTTTCTATTAACTTTATTTTATTAAAACTTATTTGCCCAAAGAGACTGTTATAATTTTAAGTTAGTTTTTAGTTAGTTTTTTGAAGATATTACCCACACGTCCGGTCCAAAAGCATTAAATGCTGGAGCTATTGTACCCGAATACATGAATAAATTCCCGCCTCGCCAGGGATACTGGCGAGGAAAAAATATCCGCAACTTAAGTTTAACAGCCCGATACGCTAACCGTTATACCGCTGAAGCCGCTATACCGCGAATCATCTATTGATGAATGAGTGAGCGAGCAGGCAAGAATTGATTCGCTTCGATTATTTACTTCATTAGTCCCGTACATTATATCCTGGGAGGTGGTGATGTTCTTCGAAAGCTGGAACGTGAGATCCGGCACCGACCTGTCGACTTGTAGACCGGTCCCCTTTCCAGGCATATCCCCCGCAATGCACTGGGTTTCGACTGATCGCTCACTGTCTCCTGAGACGTGGTGGTTATAAGCGTGTAAGTGCGACTGTGTGGTATAAAGGAGAGCACAACAATCTGGAAGAAAATACGCGTCCAGTCCCTGGCCTGTTTTATGGTACGAATACGGGGAAAACACCGTCTCCGGCCGGGATATAACATCCAGTACACTTATGGAACTTAAGCCTTAACTGTGAATACTCCCGGAAACTCTAAATAATTGAAAAATGAACTCTCAGAGGGCAAAGGGGAAGCATTAACTTGCAACTCTTCTCTCCGTCGGCTTCCGTCAACAAGTTCGCAAGTTCGTAGACGGAAGAGATAGCGATTGCAGCTATGCAACGGTTAAATGATGCCACGGCCGCCCTGGATAGCCGAGGTCACTAAGGCTGTAGGACCGTAGTTGCCTCGGCTCAAAGGGGCGCAAGTTCGAATCCCGCCTCGTGCAGGGATGTTTGTGAGTGCTTGTGTTTTCCTTACGTGCCATGTTGCCCCTACAGTTACCCTAATGTAGAAAGCGGTCGCTACATGACCTAGTAGTTAAAAAACGACCTAAAAAATGATGACTCGACAATTGACGCCCTATGCGTGTGGTGCGATCTGCGACTGTCACTCGTACCCAAGGAATGCGTCGCTCGACGGAAGTAAAGTTGTTCCGCTGTTATTAATAGTTATAATGGGGTACAGTTGTGTCTCAACATTTTAGTGCATGAACACTGGTCGTTTTCTCTTCGCGTTACAGTTACAGCATTAACGCTTCACTGAATCATATGATTGTAAATCTCGATTTTCTTCTTCCTTTCCTCTGTTTCTGTGTATTACAGCTTCTTAAAATATTAGAAATAGCACCCAAAACACCCAAAAGGTATTACTACGAAAGTTTGTACGTTGCATGCCTGTATATCTCTTCACCATTCTTCATAATTTATCATAGTGTTTCTTTTTCGCCCTTTGGTTTACTATCATAGAAATAAATGTGTTGAGATTGGTCTAAAATAAACGTCGCCCAGTTTTATGTAGTGTATGTTGTGAAAAATATGTCTGACATCTCGTTGGGAAGGTCTGACTACTTGGTGGGGTGTTGTTTCCCATTGATAAAATACGAAGTAAGAAAATGCAATTATGAAACAAATACAGTTGAAATTGTTGAAAATGTTATAAATGGATGCAACTTATTTGACGCTGCTTACAGCGCTTCTTGGAGGTCAAGAATATATATATATATATATATATATATATATATATATATATATATATATATATATATATATATTATGCCATCAGCTAGAAGAGTCTTTGACGTCTATTCTTTAAATATTTCTTTTATTCTAACAAAGATTTGAATATAACGCTATACAGTTAGAGTTCATTACAATATCTAAATACTGTTTTAAAAGAGAGTACTCTAATATTTTGTGATCTTTTTTCTTCTTATCGCACTATAGCTTTGTAAAATTCGCATGAAGTAAGGTTCTCATGACACGATTAATCATGTTATTTATCGTGTATCTGAAAGAAGAATGAAATATGAAGTAGAAGCATGTTTCGTGCCTCTGTTTACTTGCTTGTAGCTCTCGTAAGTAGCTCGCAGTATGCTCTCGTAAGTATGCTAAATATCATCGGCGAGGGACTTCTCTTAATGTAGTTTCTGAGATAAATATACCCTTTAAACTATCCGATATGAATTATGCCTTGAATTCCATATATATATAAATGTTGATATTTTTGTTTTTGCTTGCGCAAAGTCAGCACTATAACTATGTTACTTTATATCTGTAAATAATTAAATTCATATCTATTGTTTACCTTTTAAATAATTTTGTTACGTTTTTGTGAAAGATGATGTTCATTGGTGGCAGTTCGGTGGCGCCGGTATCTGCACTTCTTAATCTTCTCAGAGAAGTAATGGAGATTAAGCAGCTCAAGATGCCGAGGGACCTAGATACTCTCCGTGTCATGCTCCTAGCCGACAGGGAAAAAGATTTTGACGTTATGGCAAAAAGGACTACGTTCAAGGAGAATTTCTCCACGTTTAATGATTTGTGACTAAGTTCAAGGAGAATTGCTCCGTTTTCTATGCCAAATGAAGGCTTCGAACAAGTGTGTTCCATAAAGTATTCAGAAGTCACATAGATTCTGCCTCACTCTATGCTGAGATCATCAGTATTCCCAAACAAGGCCAAGTTATAAATAAAACAATGTGTACTACCTGAACATCAATACGGTGGATCCCTTATTAAACTGTTAGAGGAGAGAAACACATTATTTAAATGCTATGTAATTTTCGCGAGTGAATTCGCTACCTTCAAGGGAGAATCGTGCCATAAGCAAACAATGCCTCATAAAACAATATCCGACAGTTTATCACCACTCACTGAAGTCTTTGTAATACAAATTGCCGTTTTTGGAGGGTGTCTGGTATGACACCGAACCACCTTGTAAAAAAAACCGATGCTAAAGAAGCACATACTCTCTCGGATTATTTCTAACTTTTGGATTGTTAAAAAATTCTAAGTCCTTGGAAAATCAGACGTGCACTATTTTTTAATCGAACTTTGCTATACTCCTGAAAAAATTAAATAAATTTTCAGCGGTTTTTGAAAGATTGCTTTCTCTGTAAATTGCATTGAGTATAAGCAAAAATTCAGAGAAATCCTCTTGTTATTTAAAAAAAATATATATATTTTAAAGATCAGATTTTCAAAAATACAGAGAGATTGCCGAAAATTGGATTAGAACTATTTCATTCCGTCCTTTGATACATACGATAACAAAACTTCAGAACAAATTTTGAGTCGTTTTTGAGAAAATTTCAAAATTGCCGAAATTTCACGCAAATTAGGAAAACACCGATCGTATTTTCGGAAAATCGTATATGTCGTATTTCAACATCTGTCTTGGAAAAACAGATTTCATTGAGAAAAATTCTGTCTTTAACACTGTAGTTGTAGGAAGACGCCGATTTTTAACGTTTGTAATTTTTGAATAGTCAGGGATTTCAATGAACGCATAACCCGTGCCATTTTAAAAATTTTTTTACGTTATTATAGGACAAAATCAATAATCACACAGAACGTTTTTTGAATGTCATTTTTGAGAAAAGTTTGAAAATGAGGTTTCATGGAAAGTACCACTGAAAGTTGAACTTGCCGTCAAACTCCCAGATCCATAAGTTTGTTTAGATCGAACGTGAAATCAATTTTGGAGAAAATCGGCTGAGCGCCAGGCGTGGATCACACACGCACAGTCAGACGTTTTGCAGACAATCGATTTCTCAGTACCAAGGATCCACAAAATATGGATTCTGACTAAATAACCTGTTTGAGGAAGTAATTTGCTACCAAAAGCAATACGCGTTATCCACTTTTTTCGTAACCAGGGGCTGGCAGTAAGAGTTTGTCGAAAAAGTTCGTCGCACGAACACCACCACCACCACCACCCCACCACCACCACCACAGCCACCGTCACCGCCATTGCCACTTCCTCTACCTCTCCCTCTACTTCTACCTCCACATCCACCTCTACTACCACCACTATCACCACTTCCTCCACCATCACCGCCCTCACCACTAACACCATCATCAGCCCTACCAAAGCGACCCAACACGCTTCAGTAGGCTGTCCGCTTCAGCGCCCAGAGAGCGTGCGGTCTAGTGAACGTGACCTCTGGCGACCTTGCACCTTACGCCTCCGTGAACTCACAAGCCGGAAAATATGAGCAATTACGAACAAAAAGTGTTGCGTTTCCTCCATGATTTCTGGAAACGACCTTTGGCAAGTTCTCTGACCGCGTTCGATCCCTCACAAAAAATAAACTATCGACATATTAGGTGATTAAATCCAATAGAGCACGATATGATCCGTGAAACCACTGTTATGATGAAAGCCTACTTCGGAACAAAGGATGTTTCCGCTGTACAGAATCAATTATTGACAATGAGCGACGATACTCCAGTAAAGTGTTATAATTCAAATCAGTCCTTTTAATCTGTGAGTAACGTCACATGAATATTTCTCGAGGTATTTGCAAACCTTATTGTTAGAAATTATTCTTGCTAGAAATGAATCTAGTGTCAAAAATTTTAATGTGATATACATAGCACGTAACATACAAAGTGGCGCGAAAAGAATGTAAATTAGATAATTACGAACATTTTTATGGTGGATGACAAGTGGTTGCGAAAACGAAACAATGAAAATAATGGAGTCCATGTACATTCTTAATCGTTCGAGATTCGACAAATAATGGTGTAAATATTTGCCGTAATTTACATATTAGCACTTTTAAAAATTTCTGTTACAAACGATAATACAGGAGGTGTGTCTCAACAATACGTTTATCCTACATAGGCGAAACTGTTGAAACAACTCAGAAACTAGAAAAAAAATAACGAAAACGAACATCGTTAACGATAGTTGCTGTATCCCTCTTCATACCGCAAGCATTGACAAATGACATTTAAATCTTAAGACATTCTGTGGACAGGTCCTCATCCATTCATTGCAATGCATATCTGACAGTGAATTATCCATGTACCCAAATTCGTGTAGCGTGCTTAATCATCGAGCTCAAGATGAACAATACTTTCAATACGACAAAACTCATCTTTTCCTATCCTAATATCACCACTATCCTTTGACGTTCGCCATAATGTTAATTATTTTCTCATAAATTATGATCTACAAACAGACGTCTACGTAGAGTCCATGTGTAGAGCAACTTTGCGGCATTCGCAGCTATTCTTACAACTCCCAGAATTGCAGAGGTGCTGTAAAGAGGCGCACACTTTCCTGATGCGACGCAAGTGCAAAAAAGTCCGAAAACAAGCGGCGTAACGCGAAGGTTGCCCGCTGGAAGACCTCGTCGGCCGCCAGAGAGCGTCGCGCGCTTTGTTGCTTGCGGCCGAGAACAGAGAAGGGGCAGGGGGCAGGGAGGGTGCGGGCTGCGACGACCGCTGTTCGAAACCGGTCCCTATTCGTTTGGGTGCTAATCTGGCCGTGCCATCTGTTGAAATATGACGCGCGCGGGAGCACTTGTCAGGCGCGCGTTGACAATTCACGCGCGCCGTTACATGGGGGACCGCCGCCTCCGCCGCCGCCGCCGCCGCCGCCGCCGCTGCTGCCGCCCTCGTCGTCGCCTCCATCTGTCTCTCCCGCGTCCCGTTTCCTTTCCGCCTCCTATCTGCATCATATTACTCTCCCACTCCGTTTGACAATCCCTTTCCCTCTCTGTCTTCCTCCCCCCGTCCCGCTCTCTCCGTCTCCTTCTCTCCGTCTTGCACTGTCCGTCTTTCACTGTCCGTCTTCCATTGTCCGTCTTCCATTGTCCCTCTTCCACTGTCCCTCTTCAACTGTCCGTCTCCCACTGTCCGTCTCCCACTGTCCGTCTCCCACTGTCCGTCTCCCACTGTCCGTCTTCCACTGTCCGTCTCTCACTGTCCGTCTCCCACTGTCCGTCTTCCACTGTCCGTCTCTCACTGTCCGTCTTCCACTGTCCGTCTCTCACTGTCCGTCTTCCACTGTCCGTCTTCCTCTTTCTTATTACCAGAGATTATTCTGTGACTATATAATTCTAGCTATTGCCACAATTGTGTTATAACCGTTAGTATTAACAATTTTTTCATAAAAATACTCATAGTAAACCTAGTCGTTACAGTAGTTGACGCAATCCTAGTGGTAGTTCGTTGTCCACCTCAGTTGTTTCGACACCGTCAGCATTATCGGCATCATAATGGTCACCATTCTCATTCTTGTCTTTTCTGTCACGGGTTACAACATTGTCAATTTCGACGCTTGTTGTCGGTATCGTTGTCATTCTGGCTTATTTCTTCGTTTCCAAACGTGTAATATATTCACAGTTGTCTTTTTTTATCTATGTCCTCATCCCCTACACATCACTGTTTGGACTTCATTGGGGGCATCAGGCAACCGAATTAGCATGATATCAATAACCAAACGACTCAGCCACGGGAATTTTCCTCGCGGTATGCACCACACGTTTGATGGAAAATATAACTGTGAGTCTGTCTCATTGGCATTTCAAAGATGATGAAACTTGAAAATTCCGGAAAAATCATTATGATCTATCACGACCAAGTGGATAGAAAAGTCAGCAGTGCGGTGTGCGTGCGAGCTATGAATACTGAATAATCTTGCATAGATATTAAGTTCTGTTAAAGAGTGGAAAAGTAAACATTTACTTTTATTCAATATTAAATGAAAATATTGAATACACCATATCTACATGTTGTTCATTCGTGTTTTTATTTTCGCAGAGGCCCTGCACAGTTGTTCGTTATGCCTTCTGTATTTCATCAATTTCCTAAGTCTCGCAGATCTATTGTTCATTATTCCAACTCGTTTTCTACCACGCCCTTTCCGATTCCAACTGAAAAGGAACGGACAAAGAAAGAGTGCGGCCAAACCAGAAAAAAGCGCCAGCGTGAAGAAAAATTCAGTAAAACATTTTTCTTCCCCATACGTCACATTTAGTTCCTACAGTCTTTGACGAAATAAATCAAAACGAACAAAAATATTTAGATGTCATATACCGAACGTGTCTCAGGGTAAGGTGCATCAAATACTCGAATTGATGGTTCGAGTTGCGCGATTTAGTTAGTTGAAAAAACCTGTCTTTATCTTCTCGCCTTGCTACCTAAGGTAATAAAGTATAGTAATCGTGCGCCGGCTAACAGGGATTTTTCGACAGAAAATCTTCTTTGCCAGGCCATAGTAACAAAAATGGATAACTCTTGTTTCTAAATGAAAATGAATTACTTCCCCTAACACGTTGTGCAATCAGAATCCATATTTTGAGGATACTTGATACTGAAAAATCATTTGACGGCAAAACGTCTGTCTCTCCGTCTCCCTGTCCATCTCCCTGTCCGTCTCCCTGTCCGTCTCCCTGTCCGTCTCCCTGTCCGTCTCCCTGTCCGTCTCCCTGTCCGTCTCCCTGTCCGTCTCCCTGTCCGTCTCCCTGTCCGTCTCCCTGTCCATCTCCCTGTCCGTCTCCCTGTCCGTCTCCCTGTCCGTCTCCCTGTCCGTCTCCCTGTCCGTCTCCCTGTCCGTCTCCCTGTCCGTCTCCCTATCTGTCTGTCTCCCTGTCCATCTCCCTGTCCGTCTCCCTGTCCGTCTCCCTGTCCGTCTCCCTGTCCGTCTCCCTGTCCGTCTCCCTGTCCGTCTCCCTGTCCGTCTCCCTGTCCGTCTCCCTGTCCGTCTCCCTGTCCATCTCCCTGTCCGTCTCCCTGTCCGTCTCCCTGTCCGTCTCCCTGTCCGTCTCCCTGTCCGTCTCCCTGTCCGTCTCCCTGTCCGTCTCCCTATCTGTCTGTCCGTTTGTACGTTCGTCTGTCCGCCCGCCCGTCCATCCGCCTGCCCGTCCGTCCACCCGTCCGTCCGCCCGTCCGTCCGTCCGTCATCCCGTCCGTCTGACTGCTGTCAAAGTTACTAGTGCCTAAACCATTCAGCCGATTTTCTCCAAAAGAGATATTACTCAATCAATTTCAAGGGACTTGAAGCCCTCTCGGTTTGAAACAGGTTATTGATTTTGGGGGTATATGAGCCTCAATTACATATTAAAATTTTTCTGAATATGTTTCGAATTTTTTATTAGAGTTTGTTTTGTGATATCGTACAAAACGCTTAAGATAACGGGCAAGGTCTCAATTTCGTTGAAATGCTAGATTTTTCGCAAATTGCAATTTTGAATGTTGTGGGGCATCTTTTTACGACTTTAATATTAAAGATTTTTCCTTAATGAGATTTGTTCTTTAAAATATCTTGAAATAAGTTCATCCATATTTTTTTGAAAATACGAGCAGTTTTTTTTATTTTGTTTTAAAATAGCAGGTGATTTTAAAACTTTTTTAAATAATTATTTTCTCAAAACAGCTTCAAATTTTTTCTTTAAATTTTCTCTTCGTATGTATCAAGGGACGGTCAAAAATACAGCCTGTATCGTTTCTGGCGAACTGCCTGTGTTCTTTTCGAAAATTGAAAAATGTTGGCATTTCAAAACTACAAAGTTCCAGGTAGAGATTTTTGCCTTAAAATATGTTCTAAAAAATCCACTCTTTCAAAAAGATCATTACAATGTTTTGAAAAACTAGTCGTTTTTGCATAATTTGTTTGAAATTAATGCAATTTGTAAAAAACATTTTTACAAAAACAACTTTAATTTTTCTTTACTTTTTTTTCCACGGATAAAACAACGGACACAAAAAAGTAAGGCACAAGTCCTGTTTTCGTTGAACTCTGAAGTTTCGAAAATTGCAAAGATGAAAATTTTATGAGAAGCCTTAGTAGCTGTTAAGCCTTAGTAGTTTATCTTTTGTGGCTAACTTATATCTATGGGACGTCTAAGTTCTGCTGGCCTCCCGGGAGTCATGGAAGTGATAATGGATTCTGCATTGAAATACGATGTGGTCAGAACTTTGTATATGATGACACTGCATAAACTTTTGATATTCTGTTATTTTACAAATCAATATATGCAAATGATGTCTTTCATGATCGGGTAGAAACAATATCTCCTCACAAGGAAAAATGTGTAAACGCATTGTTATTTTTGTAAATTATTCCGCATATTGTAATTTGTGTCGTAATTTGTCATATGCAAGAGGTTCAAAAGGGGGATACTACAGTATGTTTAAGACATTAACCTGTAATTAAATACAGATAACGTTCGAAAATCATAAAATACCAGATTCGTAAAATTTACTGTTGTCCTCTCGCAGTGTCAGTAAAATGTGTCAGGCTGGCCGATAATACTTTCACAATTTTCTCTTCTATTACTTTACGGTCTTCGTCAAAAGAAAGTAAGTATCTTTGTACACTTCATAACTCATCGCTAGCAAAATTTCACACGGTATGACAGACAAATCAGTAAAATAAAAAAAAGATCGCATTGAATGAGTCTGAATCTAACTCTAAATATTCAGATTCATAAAATTTATCTGATGTGAAAAGTCACACTATTTAAGCGAGAAGACGTAATACGCATATCATATCTTTGTCACTCTATTAATTAATTTTGTTTTTATACAATTTGCACGAACCTCATCATAAATCTGTAGATTTTCCTGAATTCTTCATTAACTAACCTCTACAGTATATGTTACACATAAATTTCGTCTACCCAAGATTTAATGTTATAAGCACAGCCAATGTTAGTTTTATTTCCAGTTTTGGGCAGACCAGCGCAGATCCAAGATATTTCTAACGTTGCCACATAAGGCATCGGGAAGCAGGTCGTTCTTCTAGTCTGGAGAAGTTCGATCACCGTGTAAACACACATCTCACAGTGCTGATATAAGCGACGATTTGGAAGGAAGGAACGTCGACACCGAAACATCTTCATAGCGCTCCTCCATGGCGTCATTGGTTACCTGTGATAAGGGGTTCGGGCATGCAAGGCGACAGAAACTTGGCTACTGAACCTATCAAAGTCCTTACCGAGCGATGCGGAAATTTATCACGACGCAGATAGAATCTAATCCCAAAGACCACCGCGCCGCGGAACGCAAAAGGAGCAACGCAGCCTCTCCAATCATGACGACGTTTGTCTGTCGCTAATTAATTGATTCGCCGGCGGCCAGCGCGCGCTCTCCTAGAGCTGCCGAGCCCAGGATTGTAGCCTTCCTTGGTGTGATGGATCGTCCGATCAAGCAGCGATCCACCGTCTTGATTTACTAGGGCTGGCTGCGTAGCGGACAACGCGGAACGTCCCGTGTCGCTTAGGGTAATATCTCGCGCGATCGACCTCGGTCGACGGCTGACTAGTTTCCTTTTCTATGCTTTCTTTATTTACGGGGTGCTGTGGTGGTCGGTTCAAACATTTACACATTAATTAACGTTTGAGATTTGGGAAGAACGTTCTGTTCTGATGAGAGTGTGCTTAGTTAGCTCTGAATTTTCGGGAACACCTATACTGAGATTACGGGCATGAGTTGGTTAACTACATTCACCCGCATCACTTTGGATTAGGATTCGTAAACAAGAAGGAACTATGCACATTGTAATCATCTTGAAATTCAATTTAAGTAAAAAAAAATCGATAATTTAAAAACTTGAAATAGGTTCTGGTTTAATTCAATTTCATTTCATAAAACTTTGTTTCCACGGATGCTAATTACAATTCCTATTTCAAATAAGTTATTTCAGTAGCACTTAATTTACTACCAATATTTTTACATATGTAAGCAGTCATGAAAAGGGACTCACTTAGTGAATTTTCATTTTATTTAATTCATTTTAAAGCCATTCTTTTTTAAATGAATAAATATATTTATACTTGGAAGCAGAATAAAAAAATTCAAACAATTTTTTTATTTGTAAACTGACCCAAATAAGTGTTTCATTTTGCTTGGATATTTGCGTTGGTGATTTATTAGACAACTTTGCGAAAACTCTTTACCAGTACCAACCCACTGAGTTAATGGCTCAAAAATCTTATATCAGAAACATATTAAATTACTTAATACTAGTACAACGTTAAAATGGCATAATATACACTATAATGAAGTTAATCGATTTTGCCAAAACTTTGTAGGAAACTCTAGAGCCACGCTCTTGCTAACGAAGGAAATTACTGTTACACACATTTCCATGACGCACAGATAGGTCCAAAATGTTTAGCGCCAGCACCGAGCGCAATCGGTAGCTTTTAAATGAGACGGGATGGAGATCATGAACATTATGTTTGTACTATAAAGGTTCTACCCCCCTGAGAACCATATAATCACGATTTTGTGAGTCGAATTTCAAACAAGCCCACATCTCCGCACATTCCTGTACGCAGTTTATCTCGGCAATAATCTCCAAGGCAAGATCGCGTTGGATGAAGCACCAAAGCGTGAAGCGAAGCATGGCGGTCAACAAGAGAACGCTGGAAAAAGAGAAACTTGTTTAATGCATTCGACTTCAAATAGGATTCATTGATATTGCAACGATGACTAACGGAAGTAGGATACTATATTTACGCAAGCATAGTAGTCTATGAAATCAATAAATTCGTCCCGAATAGCCAGAAATTTGAAGCTAAAAAGTTTATTTTCAAGAAGCTTTTACCTTTATCAATAAAAAGAAATATGACCGGAAGGAATCATAATAACTCATTTGAAGATATTGTGCTAAAATATTTGATTGTTTGGGTTTGCAATTATGTTATTAGGAATGTAGTTCAACAACAGATAAAATGGAAACGTGTGCCGCGTTTTCACTCATCTAGAAAATAGAGAAGAATATTACAAGAATAATCACAGAGACCTACCATTACTGTGAACCAAACCTCGTCTGAAAGACGTGTTTTGTTCCAAGGCGTATTCTGTTCTACAAATATTATTGGTTTCTCAAAATTTAAATTTCAACCTTACTTGTTTTTTTATACCGTATTTTACTATAATTTATTTGTTATTCTTGTTAAATCATTTAATGAACATGATATTAACAATGTTTCTTTTTGAAAAGGCTCCTCTTTGGTTTATATTCTCATATTGTATAGCCTTTATTTCCAGCAACAATCACTACTTATTTAAACCTTTCAATTTTCCGACCTACAGCTTTATTCGCCTGAACGTGTTTCAACTCAAGCAATAATACATATTGAAAAATAAACAATACTTTTTCCATACTTACATATATATCTAATAATCTTCTATTGTCATTACATTTTCAATCCACTAAAGCGGGGGGATAAAGCCTTGGAGTATAACCTACTATGATTTCACGACGTTTATTTCTAGCGCGTTTCCTGTTGTATTTTTTTCCTTACGTTTCTTCTGTGTTGTCCTGTAAATTCATTGAAATACGAAAACAAGGGTATAAGTTTCAATCCGTGCCGCACTTGACTCCCCACAAAGTACGACCAGTTTCCCCTGGCGGAGCAGATTTCCAGATCCCGGGCGTCCCGCAGAAGACAAGGGCGTGGCGCCGTGTCACGCGGTAGACAATGACCCGTGCGCGGAATACGTGAGCAGCGCGCCAGCGGCACGGCACGTGAGAGGGCGACGCGGTGGCTGCCCTCACGTGCGCGTGCGTGGGCGAGAGCGCGACGAGGGAGGGGAAGGGGGCTGGGGGAGGGGGAGGGAGGGGCGAGGAAGAGGAAGTCTCCTCGAGGACGGCGTGGAGCGGCGCGGCCCGCTGCGGCTCGGTGCGGGTCGGTGTGTGGGCGTTTTGATCGCGCTGCCTGGGCGGTTCGTGGAAGCGCAAAAAAGAGAAGCACGAGCCGAGGAAATCCCCGTTCGTGGTTGAGCCGCCACCGCCTCAGCCTCCGCCGAAGACGCCGCCGAAGACGCCGACGCCTCCGCCGCCTACGACTTCTCCGACCCCTCTGACTTCTCCATCGCCTCGTTGCCTTCTTCGCCTCCGTTGCTTCGCTCGCTATCGTTCTCACCTTCGCCACCGTCCCCATCTCATCTCCACTATCACTGCTGCTTCTACCACCACCACCACCACCGACCCCGCCACAGCTATCGTCAATACCATTACCGCCGCCGTCAATAGGCAGCCGGCTTCGCCACCATCACTGCAGCCATCACCGCCGATGCCACCACCATAACCATCACCACCACCATTGATAACACCACCGCCATCCTCCTTACAACTGCCGTCACAATCGCCACCACCGTAACCACTTTCCCAACGATATCCACCGCCGTCGTCGAAGTACGTAACTCGAGCGGCAACTTGCCCGTAACAGCAAAGCAGTCGACGGAGGTGGGGACGGCGGAGATAGTATGACTGTATGACAGGGTCAGCACTGAGGGTGAAGGAGTGAGGGGCGACGTCGTCTCCCGCGCGGGGGTGGGCTCGAGGCTGGGCGCCATTTTGAGCGGGGCGGGGAGGCATGGCGGGCAGCCGTGCGTTGCCGTCGGGGCCGATCGCGCGCGCCCAAAGAGACCCTACATCCCGAGGCGCGCGCTCCTGCGTGACCCGCGCCGCCCCCCGCCGCCCCCGCCGCCCCCGCCGCCCCCGCCGCCCCCGCAGTTGCACCTGTTGACTGGACGCCGCGTCTTCGCCTTTGCGCCGCCGCGGCGTCGCTCCAGCCTTCCCACCGGCTGCAGGAGCTCAGCGGCAGCATAAGAGACTGCAGTTTCGTCGATTTTCGACACGAGCTACAACATCGGGTCGATTTGATCGCTGTCTGGAGAAGAATTCCAGCGGTCGACTGCTCTGACTTAATGCAGTCAATCCTAGGAAAGGAAGCTACTTTTAATGATCTGCAACCATTAAGAATTTTAACAGAGCATCAGCCGTTAAGAACAATTGAAATAAATTAGTCATAAGAATCTATTTTTTTCTTGACTCCTTTAAAGATAAAATATTGGGCTTTCTTGAGTTTAGATTTACTGTGTCAAGTAAAAAATAGTTAACATTATTTCTTTTCTCAGTTGCCGCCGTAAATTATAATTAAAGATCCCGTTTGAGTACAGCTAGCCCAAGAAATTTTCCCGCGTAAGAACTGCTGTCTTGTGAAATTAAATAATTCGTTACTTTCAATTTACTAAGTTACTGAACCATGGATATACTTGTTTGTACTCGCCCTCTCTCGACGTGCTGGTTCTTTTATCATTGTGGAACAACAGTTGAGCATCTTACGCCTTGCACAGTGTTCTGCGAAAACTCTGAATTAAAATGGCAATGCATAAGAAACCCTTTTTTATTTGCCCATCGTTCATTCATAGATATATTTCTCTTTCACATTTTCTTTTTTATATTATTGTGTTTTTTGTGTCATTATCTCTCTTTATTTTTTTTTGTCTTTTGTCCCTGAATAACTCTTTAGCGTTTTCTGTTGCATTATAATTCACAAACCAAAATGAGCTTAGCAATATGCATTCTGCGTGCTTTTTCCTTTTCTAGAATAGGGTTTCTGATAAATGTTCAGGAAAAAATATCCTCATAGATATACATCTTGAGATATCATCAGCATGTTCCGGATAACCATTGCCGTTACAGGTGGGGCATGGGCGAAACCTGTTGCTGATAGTTTCTGTCACACGTCTACCTAATCTCATGCATTAGGAATGTTAGAGTAATAATGTTAAGTTATTTAAGCTACATAATAATTTGATAGGGGATGTCTAGAACAATGAAATGAAGTGTGGGCACTACCGTAGTTGGCCTTTCGCAACCGCTTGTTTTCGGCCGTACACGGATCCACTCTGACCCTACCTTTAAACGTCCGGGGCAATCAACACCATGGCACCACCGCCAACATCGCGGTCCGCCACGCCGATGCTGCCGCCCTCGCAACTCGCATCTCTCAACCGCCACCGCCGCCGCCACCGCCACCGCCTTGACCACCACCCCTGCCATTACCGCCATCGCCACCGCCCGGCCCCCGCCAACCACTATCACTACCATTGCCGCCGCCCCCACCACTGCCATCATCTCCGCCATCGACTCCACCCCAACCCCCCCCCGGCCTCCGGGTCCGTTCCCGCCCCCACTCACGCCCCCCCCCCGCCGCGCCGCGCCACCGTCCTCGACTCGCCGTCTCGGCGACGCGTGCGGGCGAGCTGTGGCGGCGAGGCGTCGGCGCTGCAGCCGCCGGCACCTGTTGCCACTATCACCTTGAACCACCAGCATCTCGCGCGCGCCACGGGGCGCGTGCTCTGCCCGCCGCCGCCGCCGCCGCCGCCGCCGCCGATGCGCGCGCGCGCGCCTTGGCGTGTGCGCGCGGGCAGGCGGCGCGGCGGCGGAGGCGGCGGCAGCTGCTGCCGAGCGCACACATGCGGGTCCCCGCGCGTGCGCGACCACCCGTCCGCCGCCGCCGCCGCCGCCGCCGCCGCCGCCGCCGCCGCCGCCGCCGCAGAGGTTGACGCAGCCGCCGCGCAAGTGACACCGCCCAAGCGCCGCGCCGGCCAAACGATCGCGCACCCAACCCAGGAACGGTGCCAGCGCAGGGGTTTCGGAGGATGGAGCACAGTAGGGCGGCGATAATTGAAGAGCTGGCCCAAGTTACATACAGCGTCGATAATTGTCGAAAGCTTATTTTTAAAGAGACGTTCCTCTTTGAAACTTTCCAGGAAGGGAAAGTATTTGGCCTCATAGTTCAAGATAGGATTCGTCTGTTTTCGAACCTCGTTTAACGTAGCAGAGATGACATATTTGAACATAATATTTGACATAATGTCGTAAAAACATTAAAAATATCTTGATACGTAAATCTATAAAATAAACGGAAATGCACGACGTTCTAATGTATGTGTGTCGGTTATGTTGAAAATGCTTTAACTTCATCTGCTGTTCGGCGTTGCGGCTGCCCACGTTGTTTGAAAATTCTCCATGGTAACTATTTGAAGTAAATAAAGAGCCACATTAGCTTGCGTCATATCAACGCAGAGCGGATACCCAGTCTTCCAATGTAACAAAATGAAAATATATCCTGAATCAAGTGATGAGCATAGTGCTCCCGTAAATATTGGAGTATTTTCGAAATAACCGGTTAATTTGATGGCGCAATGAAATCAGTTCTGAGAGATTGCGTACTTGTATTATTGTTGTGGTTATTATTATTATTATTATTATTATTATTATTATTATTATTATTATTATTATTTTCCTTTTGCACATTCTTTTCAAATGAAATTCGATGTTTTACAAAAATACTTGGATTACTTTTTTTTTGGTAAATGCTCTTTTCGAAGACGCGATATAATTATTAGACGTTTTAAAGGCTGGGACGTTTAATAACCTTTGCATGGAGATTATGATGTGAGAATGTCCATATCTCTTACATTGTAAGTTATTTATACGAACAGTTTCGGACCCTATTTACTCTTTTCCACGTCGTCAGTGAATTCGTTAATCATCTTTATTCTCCAACCTACTTTCTTTTCTCCAGCCTTTTATCCAGCCGACAGCCGGTTGCCCTTTACGTCCCGAAGGGACGCATATTCGACCATACACTAGACAAACACTTGCGGGCTCCTCTGATCTGGGGTCAGCAGAACGCGAGGCCCTCCGCGAAAACACACACACAAAGTCAAGGGACAAACAGCCATGCCCAAGGCGGGACTCGAACCCGCGACCCTTCAGACCGAAGCGCTGAGTCGGTACTCGCTCTTAGCCACCTCGGCCATCCAGGTCGGCTCCATCCTACTTTCGTGTCTTTTATTGTAGTTGTATTCAACCTCATAAATATATTTCCCAGATCACATCAACAGAATGTCTCTTTTACAGAGGGAGTGCGGTCATATTGTGATGTAAGTTATGAAATTAAGATATTGCCACGTCATTTTTCTTTCCACTATAGTTCTTGAAGATATAATTATGTTTCCAGCCCAATATTAATTACATTTGTCACACAATTCAGTCGGTATGTCGATTTCTTCTGCCACGTTTAATATACGAAGTTTGCTGCTTCATCCAGATTTTACTGGAGGACTTCCGACTTATTCCATGTGCAGTAGTGTGTATTTAATGGTTTCTTTCAACAAATGTATTTACTGGCGGAAACTATACATACGATAAACTTTTTTCCGCAAGGATAATCTGTTTTTAAGTGCATTACAAAATTTCAAGTCTTACGTGTTTCCATCCTGAAAAATCTTATTCCTACCATCATCAACACCATAATACAATCCATTTCACCTCCACAAACCCCACCTTAAACATGCATCAAAAACCACCTTTCAGTATTCTTTCTTGGAACGTCAATGGAATAAGACCAAATATCCTTCTCCTTAGTCAATTTATCCACACCAACCAGATTTCTGTAGCCTGTATTCAAGAAACGCATCTAATCCCATCAAACCGAATCTACATCCCAGGATACACCGTATACCGTGCAGATAGACCACGCAAACGAGCCAGTGGTGGTGTTGCCATATTTATTAAGCAAAATATATCGCATTACCAAATTCCTTCCATACCAAACTCTCCCTTCGAAAATGTACGAATCACTGTCAAATCATCCTCCGGCGCACTGCTCAACATCACCTCCATTTACAAACCACCAAATGTACCTTACTTACCCAACTCAATTAATGCGTTCTTCCAACTAAATCAACCAACGCTCGTAGTAGGCGACTTCAATGCCAAGCATAAAGCTTGGGGTAGCAACCTCATTACTTCTTCTGGCATTAGACTTCTCAACGACATTAATAATCTAGGTTTGCAAATCCACGCCCCCTACTCTCCTACTCGCTACCCATCCTTGCCCAACCAGCAACCTGATATAATAGATCTCGGATTATCCTTATACCTCCCAACAACCATAGCAGTGGAAACCCACATTGCGCTACCCTCCAATCATCGCCCAATCATCTTCAGACTAGGACTTTCAGCATTTTCAGTTAAAACGCTCTTCCCCTTCAACCTAAACACAATCAACTGGCAATACTTCCAATCCCTTCTAACTCAATTGCTTCCTCCAATAGAAACCCTACCCACTCAAAATGAAATAGACAAAGCCATATCTCTACTAACCCATGCTATTCTCGAGACTCTGGATTTAACCACACCTTCACCTAAAAATCTAAGTACCCTCCCCCCATCCCTACAATACTCCTAAAACTCATATACCACAAGAGAATCATTCGAAATCATTATCATCGCCATCGAACTCCTTTTCTAAAATCGTACCTAAACCGCCTAATTAAAATAGTACGGAGACTCCTTTTCCTAGTCCAAGCTCAATATTTCCACAAACAAATCCAAACCGCACATCCAAATGACCACTCACTTTGGAATCTCACACGACGTCTACTTAGAAAACACAACCACTCTTTCCAAACACCGTTCACCCTCGCTTCATCCCCTACGGATAAAGCCAACACCCTAGCAGACTATTTTGCATCTGTCTTTACTCCACATCCTCCCACGAATGCAGAATTCAATCAATCAATTGAGCATAAAGTAAATAACCCACAAATCACCGTACCTCATCCCATTAAATTCATCTCGCCAATAGAGGTAGCTGCTATCCTGGCCAAAAACGCACCCAAAAAATTCTTTGGTCCAGATAAAATCAATACTTTTATTCTAAAACAACTTCCATTCAAAGCCATTATATCTATTACCCATATCTTCAACTCCTCCTTAAGAATTTACTTCTTCCCTACAGCCTGGAAATATGCACATGTTATACCCATCCTTAAGCCCGGCAAAGACCCCTCTTCTCCTTCCAGCTACAGACCCATAAGCCTTCTCCCATCCATCAGTAAAATCTTCGAAAAATGCATTCTCTCTCGCCTAAAAGCTTATCTCAATGAAACGTGAGCTATTCCAAACCATCAATTTGGCTTCCAGTCGCTTGTATCAACAAACCATCCGATCCTAAAACTTACCGAAGACATTCTCGAAGGTTTCCATCAGTTTTTACATACAATAGCCGTCTTTCTCGACATCGACAAAGCCTTCGACTCGGTATGGCACCCCGGTCTACTATTCAAACTTCTAAAACTTGAAGTCCCACAGAGCCTTATACTCCTTATCAAAAGCTTCCTCACGAATAGGTCCTTCTCCATACGACTAACCGATGTGATTTCTGTCCCTGCTCCTATCCTAGCAGGCGTACCTCAAGGCTCTGTATTAGCTCCAACTCTCTTCAATATTTTTACTTATGACGCACCGACCACCTCTCACACCTCCCTCGCTCTCTTCGCCGATGACCAGATCGTATACTCAACAAACCAAGTACTAGATGACGCAACCATTGATGTTCAAAACCACCTGGATCAAATCTCCGACTGGGCCAGCAAATGGCGCATCAAATTTAACCCAACTAAATTTCAAGCCAAACTCTTCTCTCTCCGCAGACCACCCTTACCTCCACCTGTAGCATACAAGTCCACTCCAATCCCTTGGTTACCATCCAACACGCCCGTCAAATACCTCTTTGACCGTCGCCTAACCTGGAAACCCCACATCCACCATAGACTTGCTCTAGCCACACAAAGAACTCACCAGCTTTTCCCAATACTACGTCGATCTTCTCCCCTCCAAATCCAAACCGGTACCCATCTATATAAAGCTATGATCAGACCTATGCTAACATACGCATGCCCAATTTGGGACTCAGCAGCCAAATCTCACATCCATAAGCTCTAGACCTTTCAAAATCGTTTCCTAAGGACCATCACCAAAGCACCTTGGTTCATACCCAATGAACTACTTCATCTCGAGCTCGGCATACCCCTCATTACCATCAACATCAAGCAAAGTGCCCTTAAGTTTTACCACAAAATCCCTTCAATCCCACAAGCCCTCCACTTCCAATTAGGGAAACAAACCCCAAATAGAGCACGAATCCGCAGGAAACTCCCCAGACACTTTTTCGACCCACCCTAAGAATCCACACACCCACAACTCCTCTAAAAAATCCTAACCAAAAATGTAACTCTAAATTAAACTCAACTCTGTAATTCTAAATCTATTGTATTCCAACCCATTGTAAAAGAGGCTGTACGCCTGATCGCTGTACGCAAATCAATTTAAAAAAAAGTCTTACGTGTTGTCAAAGAAAGGAGTAAAAGTTGGTGCCGGGCAATCATACTTGCTGGGTAGATATATCATGTTTCTGTTATTTTTTCACAGATTGTATTTAAATTATCAGCTATCATTAGACTCGAAGTATAAGTAAACAATTCTGAAAAAATCAGCCTTGAATGTGGAGGTTGTGAATATAATAGCCATATAGAGTCATGCTTATATGAATACCTGTCTACAGGTTTTTGGCACGCACACATTATTCTTTTATCATTTATTTAATTTGCACGTGTAGTTTCATTGCCAATAGCGTATTAACGTCATTAGCAGCTAGATTATATGGTACCTTCCCTTTATCGACCTTTGATTCGATTTAGTACAGATCGTTTTCCGATGAGGTCGGTGTTTTGGTTGATTAGCAATTTACAGCCCTAGATAATTTTGATAAAACATTATATTTGCTTACAAATCGGTTATATACTTGGCGCAGAGTGCAATCACAGTTTGCAAAACAGCTTCTAGTGCGCCGTTCATTTGCGTTTGAAGGCTACTAGTGGCAGTCGGTTTGTTTATTTTTCTCGGGAGTGGAGACTCGCCAGAAGGCGGTCGCGTGCCAGCCGGCGGTAGCGTGTGGCGGCAAACGCTCGGGAGCTGCCTGATTACGGAGGCAACGCCCGCCATCTCCGGTGTCAGTTCCCGCTTCCTTTTATACCTCTTCCTTCGCTTTCTCTCTGCTTTCCTTACTCTGCTTTTCTCTCTGTTTCTCTCTTCCCCTTATTTCGCTCCTCAGTGATTCTCTCGTTCATTCCCCGGCGTTCTTTGCCATTCCCTTCCTTCATTTTTGTCACCCTTTTTGACTTTCTTTCTCCTTTCATAGGTTTCTATATTTCTATCGCTTATTATATTTCTTGCCCTTTTATCTTGCTTTTTTCGTCTTTTTCACCCATTTTTCAGTTTTTTCTGTAAGTGCAGATGTATCACGCTGTGTGTTCTTTTTACTTTCTTCATCATAGTAATTTAGAGTTCATTTTGTCTCTCCTTGTTTTACTTATTAATGGGTCTTTTTTTCTTGTTATTTCGCCAATTTTACAGTTTAGTTGTTTATAAATTCTCAGTCATGCCATTTCTATTCCGTTTCACTACAGTTCTTTCCTTATTTCCCATTGTGTTCCGCTATTCTTACCTATACTTTCACACGAATCATAATTTGTTTTTTTGTTCCTTCTTTTGGCTACCCACAAGATCGATCAGGAACAGTAACTTAGAATTATTCTAAAGTAATTGGAAGACATATATTAGCGCAGTTTTGAACGCCGGAACTGAAACATGCTGTTATTAAAATTATTTATTTGACGTAAATTCTACTGGCAGACCACAAATGGTTCCTGAATTTGAAAGTATATTTTCTGGCAAGGTAAAGCTCGAGATTAAAGAAAGTGCTCATAAATTGAAATTTCAACTTAATTACAATACACGTAAACTCTAACCTCCAACAAAACAAATCATATTTATTTCCGTGTATATACGATATTCAATTACATTTCTTGAATTATTTAAAATTTTCTCCTAAAACTCAGTACGTAATGTTATTTCTTTATTTTATAAAAATAGTTTTTGCGTGAATTTCTAATACTCATTTATCAATAATGTTGCATTTCTCCCCCATTGTGCACTACTCTTTTTTCTGTTCTACCTCCAGTTCTTCGTGTCGAGAATTAGACGCTGCTACACGTCCTCTCGGCCACATTGGAATTGCTCCCCGGAGCCTTCGATCTCGCAGACGGGATACTTCTCGTTACACGGGGCAGAGGCGGCAGGTTGCCTGTGCGCAACACAAGGCCACGCGCGGTTGGAAGTAGGCCATAGGGCAATTACAGCCAGGAGAATAGTTTATGCGCCTGGAATCCTTACGTCCGCGCGGCATTGACGGCAGCGGCGGCGAGGGCAACGGCGGCGGCGGAGACGCGCAGGCAGCATTTTCATTCAGCGCGTTTTCTCGCGAGACGCGACTCGATCGCGCAAGAAGCGGGAGGAGCGATGCGCTGGAGCACAGTTAAGGCGATTTATTGCTGCTCCGTCGCGGCTCGAAGTAGGCTAACAAGAAACTCCTCCCCGGAGCAAAAATTATTCTGTCACTGAAATGATTGAGTTCAATTAAGACAATTTAATGTATTCGCTACTGGTTTTGATACTTGAAGCCCGTAACTGGGCTAAGAATCTGACGAAAAAATCGGCGTAAAACATCGATGAAGCTCCCCCTCCATTACCTTTAGGCTAGGAAACGAACATACTTTACCTGTCACCAGTGATTAACGTGTGGTCCTCAATTTTTATCCAGGATGAGCGCAAGTATCGTCATAAATATTCCAGCCGAGAAATGACGAAGAAACTGGAAAGTGCAATTAAAGTGTCTCCTTGTCTTACGACGCATTTCGAGGGAGAGATGTGGCCAGCGAAGCGTCGAAAACCGGTCACTCATAATACAAGATGGGCCAATAAATGAGTGTTGAATTTTGTCGGAAATAGTAAAGCTCCTGCAGTATGCGTTTATGTATGTGCTATAAATGTACCAAAGAAATTGGTTTGCTTGTCCTCTGAAGGTTTCCTCATTTTCCGAAGGTCCCGAGGTCTTAAAGCAGGATGTAACCCGTGATCTTGGATGTAAAATACCTAGACCACCAACGTAGATTCAAATTATTTAATGCCGAGGGTGTTTATAAATAAAATGCATCACTTTTGAGGGGCGAGCTGAACTAGCGTTTGGACTAAACGGGGTAAATGGAGAACTTAATGAACACATATTTTACAAAAATCGTTGTACTGAGAAAACTTACATTAAAATAGAACGTTATGATTTGCACTTCCTTAAAAATCACCAATGAAATCACAAATTGTCAATTATTAAGATTCGTGTCTCTTCCAGTTCTTTGTGAATTTCACAGCTTTAATAATGTATTCCGTACGAAGCCTTTTTTGTAGTAACAATTAAGATGCTTCACTTTGTCTTACATTTCTTATTAATGTACTCAACATAATCTGGTTAAAAACACTTAAAATGTTTCAGAGATAATCCATAAAATAATTAATAATCTATAATCCATTTATCATTAATCTGTCTCGCTTCAGTTTTACAAACATCCTCTTTCATCTGTTGGACGGTAGAGTACATAACTGTCTGTGATGCTGACGACTATTAGGATATTACGGATATTGTTGCAACAATGAAATTACTTTCCCATAAGTTATTCACAACCGTCACATTGGCCGATATAATCTTCAGCATCTTCAGAGTTGCGTCATGAACTTCACCAAACGTGATCAAATTTTAATGGCCTTTTTCGAAACGAAATAATCATGGACATAATTTTTCTAACATGTGCTGAACTGTACCGTAATCGACTTATACTTTTTTAGCGTAGGTATAGATGTTACAATGTATTGCCAAGATAAAGATAACTAACACTTCATTTAGAAATTTCAAAACTTTTGTAAGAGAAATACGAAACAAACAAAAAATCCAAATTAAAGCAAAATTATAAAGTAATCAAAAGTTTAATTCTAATTCTTGCTTTATTCTAAAACTTTCTTGCGAGCTTCAAGAAAATGAACGTGTTTCCGGAGAAGGCTCGTAATTGACTTTCACTTTCACTGACAAGAGAGTATATGCCGACGAGTCCTCACTCATGCATTCCATATATTCTACTGCTTTCTACTTGAAGAAGGATTACATGTTTCCATCATGATTTGTTGAGATTCTGCTAAGGGTAGCCATCATTTTCCGGGTCTGGTCATAATCGACAGCGGTTTGCACACCTGGAAAGAAGCCGTGAAGGTTGTTTTCTTTTGGTTCGTTTTTTATCTTTCTTTCCTAATTTCAGTTAGAGTAATATTGTGAGTGATTATCACATTGGCTTATGTTAATGGTGGACATCTCGATTGCAATCTGGATAGAAGCGATTCTGTGACTTGTTTGTGTATAAGTAAATTGCTACTTCTAGGAGAAGGGGGGATACATTAAATTGGATGTAAGAGACGTTCAAGAAGGGCAGAGATGCTTCAATTTATAGCAGCGCTTAGGCTATATGTGTCCCCTGTGTTAACTATGGTTAATGAGCAACATCACACGGTGGTTGGCCAGTCCTACATTCTCTCAGCCAAACCGCATGGTAACTACTAGTGAGTGGTTATCTGGAGAGGTGGCTCACGGCATCAAATGATGTCACTGCAGCGCCTCTGAATGCGAGGTCCTAGGTTCGAGTCCCAACGGTGGCAGGATTTTCGACACTATCTTGTCAGCTAGGACGAATTCAGTCGCAGTCTGGAGGAGAATTCTAGCGGTCCGCTGCTCTGATCGGTAGTTTTCCGTGAATTCTCCGATCAACACCAGGCGAATGCCGGGGCAGTACCGTAATAAACGGGTCACGGTCCGCGCGCAATCTTTCCTTTCTCTTCCTTATCCTATCCTCACCCGTTACTTACACTAACGTACACTACACTATCACACAAGCCGGGAGACAGGTCGAGAGCTTAGAGCTTGTCGCGGCTAGGGTGGTACCCCGCTGGTTAGGGAAAATCCCGCTAATCGACTGTAGGTTGTCGCCGGATCTCGCCATTCAACGAGAGAAATTTCCCCCCCTTCCAGAAGGGAGAAAAATATGCTACACTTACGGGGTTAATGACAGCAGTTGACGCGCCGAGAATCACGAACAATCACTCATATTTTCTCCATTAATCCATCTATCATCACCAAATAATTTGTTCGGCATAAGTGGCTCAGGACATCAATTGACATCACTGAAGTGCCTCGGTCCGGGTCGCCCTAGGGTTCGAGTCTCGATGGAGGCAGGTTTTTCGACATATCTAATCCGAATTCAGCTGCTGTCTGATGGAGAATTTTAGCGGACCGCTGCTCTGAGCAGTATTTTTCCATGGTTTCTCCGATCACCACCAGAAAAGTAATGGAGCAATACCCTAATAAACGGGCCCCGATCTTTCCTTTCTCTTCCTTGTCCTATACTCATCCCCTACTTTCACACACTTACATGTACTACACTGCCACAAGTGCTGGGAGACCAGTCGGAGCTTAGAGTTTGTCACGGATGGCCTGGTGCCCCGCTGGTAGTACGTGGTTAGGGAAAACCCCGCAAGCCGACGGGTAGGTCGGCGGCGAATCTCTCCATCAGACGGGGAAGATCACCGCCTCCTCCCACGGTGAAAACGGGACTAATCACGATGCAGAAGATGCGCCCACAATCACTAATCAATCAATCCACGGAATAATTTGCGATCGCGATTTGGCCATTCCAGCGGGGACGTGAGCAGCCGCGTGCCTTCGCTCGCCTGGGTCCTTCCCGTGGTGTGTCACGTCCTCGGGGGCTCTGTTGCGTCTCCGTGCAGTTCAGAGGACGTCCCGCAGAGCTCGACTGATTTAATGAAATCGTAAAAAAAGGTGCATGAGCACGCGCCGTTCCCTGCCCGATGGCCGGTCACAACATGCATATTCATACGGTTATTTACGCGCTGCGGTGGCTTGTCAGGCGAGGCGCCGGGCCGACCGGGCTCCGTCTGATTCCGGTTGGCGGCGAGGGCGGGAAACGTTGAGGGGAGAGGAACAGCCCAGGGAAGGGTTCGTTCATTCTTCCACGACATGTTTTTGACGTACCACACGCAGTTGAATAACAGAGTATCCATTATAAAAAGAGTTGCGGAATTGCTTATTTTTCCTCAGAGATGTTTATTTTCTGGAATGTTTTTCTCGTGAAGGATATTTCAACAGTTTGAGTGAAAATTTATCCTAATTTTACAATTATTTCAGTACGATGAGAGCTCACATCCGAAGTGTCCGGTGGTGAGCAGAGGAGTTAGTCCTTTCACTGAGCTGCGGAGAGTTGTAGCTGTGAAATTTCGAACTTCTTAGCACTAACGTTGAACAGAGGAGTGCCGAAGTATTGCTGGTGTATTAGGTACGACGAGAGCCATGATTGTGGTTTCGTGAACCTATTGTCCTTCCAATGTTTATGTAATGTTATATTCGTGCGTCGGTGAACAGCGCAAAAATGTGAATTGAGCGACGCGTCGCGAACTTTTGAAAGCAATGCCACATGCCCATAGTTCTATCATATGCAGATACGAACTGTCACTGCAGTTCATTATCGAGCGATTAAACACTCAGAGACTTGGTTACTGTTAAAAACCATTCTGTGAAACAATGAGTAAGTAGTGTCAAGAGGGACCCGGAGATGGCTCAGTACATCAACTGATGTTACTGTAGTCCCTCTGACCGGGAGGTCCTAGAATCGAATCCCGATGGTGGCAGGATTTTCGACACTGACTTGTCAGCTAGGTCGAGTCTCTGCCTGGAGAAGAATTTTAGCGGCCGGCTGCTGTGATCGGTAGTAGCACCAGGAGAATGCCGGAGCAGTACCCTAACAAACGGGCCACGGACCGGGCGTGATTTTTCCTACTTCTTCGTTGTCATCTCCCCTTACACACACTGACACTAACATGCACTACACTACCACACATGTCGAGAGACTGGTCGGGAGTTTAAAGCTGGGGCGGTGCCCCCCTGGTGAGAGATACCCCGGCTGGTTCGGGGAAACCGACCGATGGAAGGTCGGCGCCGCATCTCGCCATCCGGCGATTTAAGAAAACAGCGCCCTCCAGAGAAAAAGCATGCACTACACTTACGGGACTATGACCCTTAGTAGTTGACGCGCCCGGAATCACTATCAATCAATTATTAGTGTCAAGAATATCATGATTCATTATTCTATTTGGCGTATCCTGCTTACAGCTTGAGCAAAAAGTTAAACAAGTTTTGCTTAAACTCTTATAGAATATTAGAGACGCATACTGGCTCACTTTGTTTACAGGTTGCATCACAATGTTATTCACGTGTTGTAATTAAAAATTGCATATTAAACCTTTGTGCCAGGAATGCTTTAGAAAAACATCGCCTGTTAAGACAGATAATGTGTGAATGTCGGAAGCAGGCAACAATCATGTTTAAATTATACCGATTACAGCATTAGAACTACACAAGAATAAAACAAAATGTACGTTAGCAACACTATAAAATTAATCAAGCTGTAATATATTTAAAGTAAAAGAGAAATATTCTCATAAAATATATTAAAACCAATGATTATCATATAAACGACTGGTTAATGGGTGGATAATGTCGATATGATAAAATATTTCAAGAAACGAATGGTACTGAGTAATTTGAATGATCGTATGTGTAATATGAGCGTTAATAATAGTGACGACAATCTTTTTACCGACATTCAAGATTTTTATGGCGAAGGTAACGTTGGCAAGGTGCCAAAGACGGCGTCTACGGTCGAGTGCGTGGGTGTGGTGCAAGTAAGAAAAGGCGCGGTCGATGTGGTTAGTCTGAGCGTGTGTTGAACACCTAGGCGTGTGCACACAATTATACTGTAAAGCAGGTGAAGAAAGTTAATAGAGAACTAGTACTAGTTTATGAAATGAAATGTAGGACACTAAAATGCTGTAAAATAAAAATCATGCTATTACGTCCATTAATCAAAAAGCACAGACAACTATTTTACATAAGATAATAATAACACTCAAATCAATACATTGCCTCTTTTCGTAATGCACGCTAGACCAATCTGGACAAATGAAAAAACCCAAATAAAATAAAATACTACAGAGAAAGATAACTACAAACAATCAATGTTTCTCCAACGCACAACCAACAAGCAACTGCACAAGTAATTCAAACTATAAACAATAAATGAGCATCTAGCATAACTATACCACAATACCTACTGTATCTTATCCTAATATGAGCATCCATACAATGTAAATTAGGTATTTCCTCAACAAGACACAGGATGAAGAAAATATCCTAGCACATTACATCTTTTTACAGCTCACATATCGATAGACTTAAAAATAAACAAATAAATTTGTTCAAGGTATATTGTATTCTTAATTTGTAAATGTTTGCTTTATAAGTGTACAAGTTTAATTCGGCTGTCACCCCTCCCCCAAACGTAGTAGAAGAAACCACGAAGTTTGAAGATTACGGCACGAGCAACAAGACTTACGCCCTTTAGCCTGGAAATCCAGTTATTAAGGCCCTAGGACGCACTGTTTTCGAGTTTTATGCACGATTGCTGTCTACAAATGGGCCGTTAAGATTGCCATCCCGTTTTGCATTTAAACCTCCCTAATTGAAACGCTTTTTTCAACAAATATTAATGTTTGTGAGGTCGACGCAATTCATCACCCATCTATGATTTTTTCTTTCTCTTGTGCCTCATTTCTTAATATTCATTTAGTATGACAGCCAGAAAACATATCTCTACTACGGAAATAAAATATGTAACGATTTCACTACGTTTCATATTGCCTCGTATTATATTGCTTCTTTTTGCATTCCATTTTCATCACACTACTAACCACTCTTTCCCCACACTTCCGAAGTGCTATCAGATGAGAGAGCTGGTGCTACTTTAATGTTAAACCCTACTGCAATTGCAATTAGCAGTGGAACTCTTTCCGGAACTTTGCCCGGAGTGTTCTAGAACAAATATCCCATAGCAACATGAAAGCGTGTATAACAAAATTTAAACCGAGTACAAATTTAACTTCGGCCTACGACGTTAATTTCTGTGTTGATCAGAGAAGAGTGTCTATGAGAGATCAAAGATGGGTTGGCAGGGAAGACAATGTTTGAGGAAGCGTGGAGGGTGGAATCGCCGTGGTGGGCGCACGGTGCGCGGGAACCGAGGGGGCGTCGTATATGACAAATCCAGATGCGCCAACTCTAAAAACGAACCACCGGCAACGAGAAACGGATGATGGCGCGGGTGTCAGGGCAGCAGGAATTAGGTTGGTGGACTACCGCAGACCAGAGATATCCTTACGCTGGCAGCCAGAGCTGCGGCTGTGGCCGGCGGCGGCCGAGACTCGGGGAGGCGAAGCGTTTGGCGCGCGGGAACAGGTGGGGTGGCGGTGGGGGCGGAGGCGAAGACTGGGCGGAGGCGGAGGCGGAAGCGGGGCGGGGGCCTGGACGGAGGTGGGAGGCGGAGGTATAGGCGGGGGCGGAGGTGGAAGCGGCGGCGGGGCTGGGGTGGAGGCGAGAGTTGGCGGCGGGGGCAGAGGCGGGAGCGGAGTCGGGGCAGAGCGGAGACGGGGGCGGAGGCGGGGACGGAGACGGGGCGGGGGCGGTGGTGTGCGGGCGGATGTGTGCGGGGGCGGAGGAGAGCGGGGCGGAGGTGGGGGTGTATGCGGGGGCGGAAGCGGGGGCGGGGGCGGAGACGGGGCGCAGGTGGTGGTGACAGTGGAGGGGCGAAGGGGGGGCGGAGGCGGGAGGGGTTGAGGAGCGGTCGGTGGCAGGGGCGGGAGCGGTGGTAGGCGGAGTGGGGTGGGGCGGGGCGCAGGCGAGGGCGGGGGTGGAACGTCCACAGCGGCGGCGGTGGCCGGCGCGCGCCATGGCCCGCTCCGCCCATGGTTCGCTACGCTTTAGCGTCTGCCGCTCCGGCTGCCGTGATTGGAGCTATTATAGCTTAACGCTTCACAGGCTACTCTCTAATCTTTGACCTCCCCGGGTTTTTACCGGCGCGGCGACGGTGCTTCCAGTTGTTCAAGCATGAAGGCAGCCTGTCTATGCCTTATCTTGTTCCTCGCGGTCGGTCGCCGCGGTCGGTCCCTGCGGTCGGTCGCCGTGACGACTTGCCGTCGCGCCAACTGCGCTCTTCACCGCTTCGCTTATTCCCGCTGGCGTCTTGCCGGGCTGCCTTGTCGCCTTGTCGCGCCGTTTTGTTTCGTGCGCCGCAACTGCGAACGATGTACCTTTCTCCCAGCACCTTCGCGTCAGCCACGTACGATGTCCGTGTTGGGCTACGCGACCTCACCGCTTCGTGTCGTGACCCTCGGAGTAACAATAAGTACCTACAGATGTAAAGGTGTTATTGTCCAGAATTACAGGATGAGGGTTTCAAACACTTTCCATAGGCATAAATGAGCGTATAATGCGACTTTGAAAGCTATTCAAGGAATAAATATATGTTTCTGGTGAAAATTGCAATAAAAATCTGTCATTTGAAGCATTCGTAAAATAATTGTAACTTTTCGATGAAAACAAATAATTGTGAACTGAAACGATGGTTCGAACAGTGTATTATATTTTTCTATATTAAGTGTTTGAATGTTCTTTCAAAAAAGCGTCTGCTAATGTGTTAATAGAATTTTACAAGGTCTACATGGTCATTAGTGCATGATGATGATGGCATTCCTCTCGTTCCCACTTGAGTGGTCGACCTCTTCTAAATATTAGTTATGATGAAGCGCGAAATGTTGTTCTGGTGGTTTCATCTTCTCTGGCTATTTGTCAGACTTCAGGCGCAATGTTTCACAATTCTTTATTCTTTCCCACAAATTATCCGAACTCTTCTCTTGAGAACCTGTCGAGGTATGTTATTTCCTCTTATGGTGATGTGCTTGTTCATAGGCGTTGCCCAGTTGTATTTACTGCGTCATGGCAGTAAGCTTTTCGAAGTATTGCCTGTAACACCCTTCGTGCTTTGAATATTTACTTATAGAGTATGTGAAAGAAGTAATAATGATGAATGATTAATTGAAGTATTAATGGTATCATAATATTATATGGGTTCCGTTATGAGGACTTGCACAGTAAAGGTGTAGACACTGCATATTCAAACGAGGTTTAGTGTAGAACCAATTACAAGGTTATTACTCGAGGAAAAATACGGACATCAATTGAATGGCGAAAATCAGCTCTATTACAAACTTCTCTATTCTCCTCTAGATTGCAGTTAACTTTTTGTAACTCAATTTCATTATTTTTGTTGCTCTCCTCTAACTGGTATTTCTAATCCCTAGAGTGTCTCAAATCAATGTTAGATCGTTGTAACAAGCACTGTTCTTCATTATCTCAAAAGAAAGTTGAAGTGAGAATGAGCTTGGTAAAGAAAGTAGATATTAGATACCAAAACTTCTCCATTTCTTCATTGATACAATGCTCACATACACATAAAAAGAATTAAATGTTTGTTTCTTACTATTACTTTGGTTTTTTATATTCCTTTGAGTAAAATTTTACCATATTCCTAAATCTGTAGTTTGTATTGTTAGTACGAAATTTGTTCACTATGTGTTCTGAAGCACAATGAAAGTCGACTCAAGCAAATGCGTATTTTTTATTACAACATAATAGAGTACCTTTGATTTGTGTTTCTTTTTGACGTCGTGCCGTTTGACGTTTCTTCTTTTCTGGAACATTAATGTTATTACAACGATCCTAGGAATTCAGTGTAAGCTACTGTTCGCAGTTTTTCCTCGAACACTAATGAATCGCTCGCTTTGAAACTCTAAAAGACAAGGATTTCCATGGTTTTCATGAGATTTGAATTTGTCTACGTGGGAAAGAGAACTTTGGAAATACTTCAGTCACTTTCATACTTTATTTTCGGTCCAATTAAATGGCGAATTTCTGCTCTATTACAAACTTCTATATTCTCCACTAGGTTGCAGTTAATTTTTTGTAACTCAATTTCATTATTTTCGTTGCTCTCCTATAACTGGTATTTCTAATCCCTAGTGTGTCTCGAAATCAAATCGTTGACTTCTTTGCCTCTTTGTAACCACAACGGTTTGATCTGTGTCTGAATTCCCATTAAGGGTTGAGAAATACATTTTCGAACGCCCAAGATTACAGAGTGGAACATCAATAATAGGAGTTAATTGCAAGTTGGTGTGGAATTTTTTATCTTTTCTTACTATTTTGCGCCATGCGCGTCACCATAGAAATGAAGTCGTTTCTCATACGATGTCTGTATTTTTACTCGAGTAATAATCTTGTAATTGGTTCTGCACTAAACTTCGTTTGAATACGCAGGTGAGACGTAATGGCTGATGTTTTATATGAACATATATTCTACCACGATTTCTTCTAACAACGAATATTCTGGTTTGATCACCAAGGTCACATTCGTATGAGCTGATACATGCGAATGGATAACTTTATCTCAGAAACTGTCGATTGCATTTTTCCACCCATTACGACACGTTTCTTCATATACGTGTTGTATTGCTACAATTCGTTGTGTTCAAAGTGTGATTGAATAAACAGTTAATAGCTGATAGAAAAAATACTACGTTCACTTCAAATTCTTTGTCTCTCTAGATTTATTGTAGCATATATCGTGCGTTCAATTCACACACAAGGAAATAAATTTTAAAAATCGAAACATGTAATTGTATTAATGAACATTGAGGTTTGTGTTCAATACATGCAAATAGTCCATGAAAAAGTACCGGGACAAATTTAATATCACTACCCGCATGGAAGTAGGAATCCTAGCCGTCAAATGCAAATGGAGCTGTAACAAGCACTGTTGGTGTCTTAAAAGGAGTATAAAAAACGTATTCAAATCGTAATACTGAGATCACATATAGCTACCACAGAATCGATGCGTATTCGTTTCCTCGGAAGCAAATTTCTCCGCTCAATTCTGTTAAAAATTCTGAGACCTCATCATTTTCCAACATAACTATGAAATGTAGAGTGTAGTCGAATTCACTTCTTATGGATTTTTTAAGTGCTCTGTATCCTGAATAAAACTGCATAAAATGATGTAAGGTATTAGGACACCATGCCACATTCAAGAAATATTTTCCAAAGCAAACAAGTCATGAAAACTACCATTCACAACAAACGTTTATCAACGGGGATGATCTTCGAAATCAACACTCGATGACGATCAAACATTTGCAATCTGGAGATGATTATTCGCAGGAGATCCTCCTCTTGTGTGTTCACTGTTCGAGACTACGAGGCCATGGAATGCCGTACACGTACGATGTGTTTGGTCGACCGGCTGCTAATAACGACTTATCTCTGAGCTAAAAGGCTCGCTGGCCTTCAATACAGAGCTGTTTGCATCACACATTCAGCGATTATGAAGTCGCTGTGTATCAGTCATCTTCATGAGGAGAAAGGTCGTTTTAACGACATCCGTGATCTGATACGTCTACTATTATAACGTTCACGTAAAGTAGTATATTGCTTAACTATACTAGAGATATTGTGATTGTAGACAAGTGAGTATAATTACGTTTTCTCTTCATAAACAAGATATCCATGTTTTAACGGGAATTGCTTTGTCCTTTGTATTAGATATTTTCCAAAATTGTAGTTATTAATTTTTCAATTTTGCATATATTCACTCCATTCTTCCGTTATTGAAAGTCAATTTGCAAAAATAGATTTAAACTACTATACTTCCAATGCATATTTTTCACTCACATTTACTAAACAAGGATTCTCTTTGAAAGAGAAAATTTCTAGATACTCACAAAGTTATGTAGACATTTTGTCACTTAAACTAAAGCCTCAAATTCAAATACCTCTGCTATAAAATTTACTTCTGTGCAGTTAGAACCGTTTTATTTTAAGGTCGCGATGTGAGGAAAATGTATATTTTTTGAGTTGTTTGCTAGGTGGAATTTACTTTGGTCGAGTTTTAAACTACGTGTGGTTTTAAACGACGCGAACACAATGGAAATCACACGCACGACGAATTGCCAGCTTTTCCTTGTGTCCTGTGTTAATTGTTAATATCTAGGAACCTAATTTTAAATGAAATGCAAATTTTCCCTCTGTAGTAAGAAAGTATGCTCACTGGGAGTGTGCATGAAATCTATTTCCGTTTATTTAACTTGATTTCATGATATATATTTTGCCTGTTTCTTTACAAGCAACATATTTCTACAAATCGCTAATTATTCTGCATAGTTTGGTTGAAAAAGTTTATCGTTATAAATATATTCTTTTACAATCTTCTTTTTTTTATAAATGTCATTTTTAATTTGGTAATGTGTGTTCCTGTATACGTGATTTCATTATCTGGATCATTCCTAATATTTCACTGGAAAATCACGATCGTTTCATATTACGTGCAGTCGAGTCCATCCTGAAATCCGATTTGTTGATAAACTAACGCACGTGGCGTGAACTTACATATGCCACTGAAGGGGCTTTCCCTACGAATATGAGCGAAACAAGAGGCGAAAAAGAAACTTCCCTTTTCATGATATGAAGATGGCTGCCAAAGAGTTTTCAGAATTCAATTCCAATATATTTCAGAATTGTGTTCAAACATGGTTGAAATGCTAACTGTTAATTCTATATAGCGGCTATTCCATTGTGGAAACTAATATTACTAGTACTACTCTTTAAACTTTTATGAAGCGATATAGTAAAAGTAGTGTCAGATAAATGCACTGTGCGTAAAAGTATGAGAAACGATATTATGATGAGTTGATATACTTTATATGGCATATTTTAGCGCATATTGTCGAAGTGTCTATTGCAGATTTGCATACATATTTCATATATTGTTATTGCGTGTAAATCCGGTCCCTACTCATCTAATAACGTTTGCATCCAGAAAGGGAAACCTTTTATAATGGAGCGTTTTAGGCCGAAAGGAGGAATTTCTCGTTTTATTGAACAGTCATTTAGCGATGTATTTTTCAATTTAGCTCAACTCGTTACGGCGCGTTAAGGGAGATGTCTAGAGAAATGTCTCAGCAAATGGGATACTACTTTCGGTCATCAGGCACTGCGGAATCATATTGTGAAAAAATGTTTGAATTAGGTCATAACGGCGAAAACCAAACTGGCACCCAAACAATCTTACACACTGCTCTCTCCACTCTGTGCAATTACGGAAATATTTTAAATCAGAGAGATGATAATGTGTTTCGCTTAAAACCTTCGTAACTATTTTGGTCTCTTTAAGACGATCCAATAAAACTATTGCTTAATGATTTTCTTCCTGCGATCTCTGTATAAAATAAATAATAAGTTCACGTTAACAACATTTTCTTACTAACACGTCATAGTTCGACAATCTGTGTGATTGAAAACTGCATAATTCTCGTCCTACTTATTTCGATTGTTTGTGCAAAGCGAATACTGTATTCTGTTGTAATCATCAGCCGTACACAACAGCGCAAATAAGTAAGTAGTTGGTTTTAATGGAGGGGGTTGAAGCCTGATAATGCACAGTTGTGGCCTAAGAAAGGATCCGAGTTGCATGAAGATCAAGAGCGGTGGCGGAACCGGCTTTTCGTGCTGTACTGCGCTGACACGAAAGGAAATATTGCGACTGACCCCAAGCAGGAGACCCCTCGGTCAGACAGACCCTGTTACTCAAGAACACGTTCCTTCTGACCTGCAGGTCACCACAGTCTCGTCCAAAAAGTCATATTCAAGTACAGCATCCTTGTTCGGTTTGCATGCCTTGGAAGTGATTGACAGGAACTTCGGGTATGTGTTTGCCAATTCGAAGTTCGCTGGCCACCCCACCCAACCGTAACTGCCAAATTCGCTCTTTTGACTTGTTGAGAACTCTCTATCAAATTGTTTTTCTTTGATGAGGTTCTGATTATCTCCATGATAAATTGCCTTTTGACTGATCATTAATGGATGTCATAGTGACAAATGAAATAATAAGAGATGACTTCGACCTTGTTTTATGACCACGTGCATACGGAAGGTAAGCAACTTACGTTGGATTTGGCATATCGGGTCAAAGTTTAATTAGTAATTCGCATCTTCTTCCTGTAAATCCTGAGCTCGTTATGTTCGGGTTAGTGTCTAAATGATTAAAACTCTCTCATTATATTACCGAGAAAATGCTTATGGATTTTTCGGTTCTTCCCGGTCAGTTCCGTGTTAGTAGTAAACCGTAACTCACTTAACGGGACTCGACACGAGAACTTTCTCTTCTTCCTTACTGATTATTTTCAGACGTGCCGCGATGATGTTATGTGGAGACCAAAAGCAACAAGACATACATCGAAAAAGTTCTTATTTTCGCTTTGTCTTCTGCCAAGAGATTACCATTCTTTTGAACATGCCACTTCAAATACCCTACAGTTTGAAGGTACTTGATTGACCTCATATCACAAAGTTGACAAAATGGCAGATGTGGCGACTGATGGTGATATGGAGTTCGCACATCCGTCGTTCTTAATTTTATCACGTGTCCAATGAAAGGATTCCTTCCCCAGGCGGCTCAGCTATAGATCTTCATCCACCATGCGCACCAGGAATATTCGAGTGATGTCCTGCACTCCTCTCAGTCGCAGATGCCGAGTATAGGTGAAGTGTTACAGGTTCAGAACCAGTGGCTAGATGCAGCTTGTAGAAATAAACATTCTAAGCTGTTGAATTTTACAATGCAGATTTATTTATAATACAAGTTTACAAATATTCCCATTGATGTGGCCCAAAATAATATAATTTTGATTTCGAGAGTTACTAACAACACCTCGTGGCCGAATGCTAGCCTTGATAGGCGATTCCACATTTTTATAACACACTTGTTATTTTTTTAAATTTGTTCCGTCGTTGACGCAACGCGTCTCTTTACCCCTTGTTGGGCATCGAGCGCTTTCTCTGGAATAATCCTCCGTTACTGAGTAATTACTATCATTACTGTTACTGAGTAATTACTATATTTGTCAAGTCTCGTCACGTCGGAGTCAGTCAGTGTCTTTTATCCTTTCCGCCAGGAACTCAACGCCGTTAGATTCCGGGGTTCCTAGCGAGTCACCCAACCAGGAGTCTCGAATTCGCTTAACCTCCGTGACTTCACGGAGCGTAATAAACGAATTCGACTAGCGGCGCCGGCATTCATGTTAATCAGATTTGTGACGTCAATCATGACTGGGAAGATATGTCTCTTTCAAATGTAGTACAATATCGTAGGAACCAAACATTTTTTGACCTGGTAATTACCCACGTCTCGTAATGTCATCGATATCAAATATTCCTCAGGTTTCCGTGATATCAACACCAGGCGAATGACGGAGCAGTATCCTAACAAACTGGCCACGATCCGCGCGCGATCTTTCCTACCTCTCCCTTGTCCTATCCTCACACCTTACTCACACACACACACACACAGAGTCGCATTCACTACACTACCCCACACATGCCGAGAGCCCGATCCTGAGCTTGTCCCAGCCGGGGTGGTGCCCCGCAGGTGGTTGCGGCAAACCCCTCTGGCTGACGGTAGGTTAACGCCGGATCTCACCATCCAGCGGGGGAAGATCACCGCCACCTTCCCAGGAAAAACATGCATTACATTCACGGGACTATTGACCTTAGCAGTTGAAGCGCCCGGAATCACTAATCAATCAACTGCTATTCCAAAATACTCCTATTCCTCTGATCTGATAATTTCCCACGGTCTTGATGAGGGTCTGTTTCGGGGAACATTGTTTATGGAGCAACGATATAACTATTGGGATTGCAACATAACGCTCGTGCACGGCGAGTTTCAACTCCTTCCAGCGGGGCGGGGCGAGGCGCGGGAACGCCGCGTGCGACGCGACAGCCGTGACGTACAGGCGCGTCGTTGCGGTGACAGTCCGCGTTGGACGCGGCGCTGCGGCGACGACATGCGACGACAGGCGACGTTGGCTGCGGCCGTCAGGGCACTGGGCGGGGGATAGTTCTTGGGCTCCTATACTCCCATTTAAACATAGTTGCGCTTCAAGGTCTGGAGCTGGAAGGAGAGGGGGGACGTTGTTATCCAATCGAGAGCTCCAATACCTTTAATCTAAGTCCTAATGAACTTCCCAATGGAATGATAGTGTTCCCTTCTCCTTCCAGCTCGTGACCTTCAAGTGAAGCTATGTTTAAATCCAAGTATAAAAGGTTTAGCTTAAATGGCGCTGTTCAGACAAATTATGGATCTTAACATATTGGCATGTATGGTGCAGTTATGATAAGGTTAACGTGAAGACCTTAACACAAAACTGTACAATTAAATTGCAAATGAAATAATATTTAGAATTTTTTTTTGGCCCTGGTGAATAAGCTGATAAGTCAAAAGAACTTAATTTTAGAGGTGAGCAAAAAAACACTTTGAACGAATGCTGTAAATCAGGAATTAATGATATTCAAACAAAACATACACACAAACAGTTTCGTTTGAATATTACCATGGTTTGAATATCGTTAATCTCTGAATTACTTCAGTTGAAAGTTGTTTTTTGCTCTCCTGTAAAATTAAATTTTCTGTGACTTATCAGCTTATTCACCGGGATCAAAGATTTCATACGCCAAGATTTTCCAAACCCACATATTTGTATCTTAAATGTTTACCGTATAATACAAGCCCAAGTATACTTGGATTTAAACATAGGTTCAGTTGACGTAAATCAGCTGTTATGGTATCATCCAATCGGGAGGTTGAACGTCACCATAGTGTCGTCACTGTAGAGACTAGAAGTAACTGACCAAGGGCTGATGTGTGAATATCTTTTATTTTATGTACAAAGTAATATTCACCTTGACAAAAAGTACTATTTTAGGCGTTATATCAAGTTTTGTGGACTCTAAATGAAATGCATGGGAAAGAATCATCACACTTTCACCTTCATGGGGATGACGTTATGAAATTTTTTTGCAGTAAAACATTAAGTCTTATGAATACATTCATAGCAGGACATTCCGAGTAGCCTAATGTGAGGAAAAGTATCTTCACTGCAACATCATCACTCATCACTCATCATGTACTTCTTCTATCACGTTATCTCTTTCTCGCATTCTTTCTTCTTCATTTACCCTCTTTTCTTTCTTTTTTTTCATTTGCTCCTTAATGTTCTCATTAGAATAATGTTTATATTTCAGCGCTGCATAAATTTTAACAAATAATTCCGCAACGTTGCTGTTGCATAATTAAATGTGTCTGGAAATTGAAGTATACCCTCTTGAGAATATTTGTATCAAAGAGGCTGAGATCTGTTTCTTATATTTTGGTGCTGATTGTCGTACTCTTATATATAGTATAGTATACGTAGTATTTGTATTTTATTATTAATGAGAACCAAAAATGTCTCAACAAAAATCTTGAAAATTAATTATGATTAAATTCTTAAAGTTCATCCAAATTCCAAAGAGTTTCAACCATAAAGACAAACTATTCAATATTTTCTCACTGTTTGAAAATAGTAGCTTTATCTCCCGTAAAATAATTTCCGGTATGTGAAACTCGAAATTATGCATAATATATAGAGTCTAATGTAGCAAACATTCATTTCATGTAACTTCCTTTCATATTCTATATTACAATTTTTTGCCTATACTGTATAAAATCACATATTTAATTAAAAAACATTTAATTATAAAGTTAAAATTACTTGAACTGTATTAAATTTTGTATCATAAAAATATTTGTACATGTAGTTAATTTTTTCGTTTCCTAGTTTGTTTCTTCTTACACCAAAATATTCATCAAAGAAACGTAAGATTTATTCCTTAAAACTTTTGTAATGTATTATTTCTATAATTTCATGGCCTTTAATAGTGACATTGGAAATAATATTGACTAATAGTGACGCAAAATGTTCTTAAATGTATTTTTAAGTGGATTCCCGTTACTGCATTGAGAAAATTATGTAGGAAGTGTATTATCTTAGTTATCGTAAGTCACAATTCTTCCATTTATCATTATTTCCATTTTCTTGTCGGCATGCCTGACCCTCTCACCTTTCCTTCTTTATTTCTATTTTTCATTCCACCCCTGTGCAAGTTAGTCTGTCTACCATGTTATCTTCCTTTTTATCTTGACATCTCTAACATCTAAATTCTTCTTTCATAAAAGTTATTTTCTGCTACTTGAAGCACGCACGTAACTAACTACATGGTAGAAACAAAGTGTTATATCTTTCCTTGCTTTTATTGTATATATTGTCTTGTTAAGTTCTTCAACAGTAAACAATAAAACACTCTCAGGGGTGAGATTTAAAAATATATTAACTTTTACACTATCCAGATTGATATTTATGTTATAAATAGAGTGAGTTGTTATTTTCCAGAGAATGCAATAATACATACCATACCGAACATTAAAACACATTGGAAAACAGCATTTTTGTTGGAAAAATTGGTTTTTAAAATGAAAGCATATATCGGGCACTTTTCAAGAATCAATCGTATGTCAATACATTGTACTTCATTAAAGGAATGTATTTTTGAATGTTCTCTCAAAAACCAACGCTGATCAATCATCACGGATTGTTTTGTTGACTACCCCTTGACTTCGGCCATTGGTATTGCATATGCAAAATGGACATCAGGACATCGGCAACACTGCTGGTCCATAAATCAAGAAGATGCAGGCAAAGAAGATAAAAGAAGAGAATATTCTAAGAACGGCCTTACTATCACGCGTACCAAATACATTTTGCAGTGTGTGAATTCGAGAATAGACGTTGAGAGCCCAGGTCGCGCCGGAACCAGCCACCGCGTGGCTTGATTAGACTCTAACCGGCAACCACTGAGCGCCTTATTCTCCGCCTCTCCCCGTCCGTCCTCTTGCCGCCCACGCCCTCACGCTTGGCGACAGCGCCCAGGGCGTCGGAGGCGTCGGAGGCGGCGGCGGCGGGGGCGCCGCTCGTAAAGTGGGCGGCCGCCCTGACCACGGCTAATGCAGGGCGCGCCGAGGCGGGTTGCGGGCCGTCGCGCCTTCGCGCCTTCGCCACGCTCCTCACGACCCTGCTCGCCGCCGACGCCGCACAGTGGGCGACATGCGATCCCACGCGTAGGTAAAGCCCTGAAAGGAGGAGCTGGTCTCCCGACGCGTTGGAGAGACCTCTTCTAACTCTGGCTTTATTATTTTAGGTTTCCCGACCATATCGTAAATTGATATTGTCATTATTCCGTATGTGTAGTGCATCTTACATCTCGGGAGGTGAAACCGGGAGCGGTGGCTCAGTGCATCAACTGATGTCACTCCAGTGCCTCTGACCGGGAGGTTCTAGGTTCGAGTCCCGACGACGACAGGATTTTCGACACTAGCTTTTCAGCTAGGCCGAATTCACTCGCTGTGTGGAGGAGAATTCTAGCGGCCGGCAGCTCTGATTGATAGTTTTCCGTGGTTTCTGTGATCAACACCAGGTGAATGTCGGAACAGTAACCTAACAAGCGGGCCACGGAGCGCGCGCGATCTTTCCATCCTCTTCTTTGTCTTATTCTCATTCCTTACACTAACATGCACTACACTACCGCACATGCCAGGTGACCGGTCAGAGATTTAGAGCTTGTACCGGCTGGGGCGGTGCCCCACTGCTGGATACCATGTTGTGAAAATCCCCGCTAGTCGACAGTAGTCGGCGCCGGATGTCGCCATCCAGTGGGGGAAGATCACCGCCATCTCCCGAGAAACACGTGCAATACACTTGCGGGACTAATGACCTCAGTAGTTGACGCGTCTGGAATCACTAACAATAAATCAATCAATCGGGAAGTGGCGGTGTTCCGCCGCCGTCGGAAGGTGTAATATGGCACTACGTAACATCCCGCGAAGTGGCGGTGTTTCTCTCATGTGATAACGTGAGATACTGCATTGGCCTACTCGTCGGTTCGCTGGAGTTTCCCACCTTTAGGTATCTCCACCTGCTTGACACCTTCACAGCCGGGACTAGCTCTTAACTCCCGACTGGTCTCCCGACGTATGTGGTAGTGTAAGTGTAAGTACGTCTGGGCGCGGAGAGGAGGGGACAAGGATCAGGGAGGAGAACGCACGCGGTTAATGGCCCGTTGTACTGCTCCGATATTCTCCTGGAATGGTTAAGAGATACCACCTAAAATTACCGATCAGAGCAGCCGGTTACTAGAATTCTCCTGCAGACAGCAGCTGAATTCCCCCAACCCAACACTTGTCTTCACTTGGTCAGGCCACACGTCAACGAGTTGGCGAGTTGCTTTCAGTGGTGATTTAGTTTTGCAACGCAAGAAAGGATCGAAAGCCATGGTGCTGCGTTCACATATGCATTATTTGTGAATTTATTTTTATACTGATAAATATTAATAATGAACTTTCTTTTAAATTTCAATTTTTTTAAATTGTTTCAGAGCACTTGACCATTGTAATTCAACTAGAAAATGGAGTAGATAAGAGACAAAATATTGATAAAAATATCCTTGTATTTTATTTTCCGACTTAGTAAATATAAAATATTATCATAGAAAGTAATGAAAAATGCAGTATTCTCGTAAGATCAATTAAAAATAAATCTATTTAATTTTGAAAAGTCTCTTCACTATTTATCGGTGCCACATATTTTTTATGGACGTGAAGTAACTCGTAATGAAAATGCAATGCAGTGGATTTATTTTTCTACGATTTTTATTATAGATTTGACTAAAAAGGACCACGGTGTATCACATGGAATTGTGATTTAAAAACGCGAAAAGACTTGCCTGTGACAAATGTTTAATTTATCATCTAAAGTCTAAAAAGCTTATAAATTAACTAATTCAGGAGAAGATTGCAAAGTTTAGACGTTACCCTCATATTGAATTATTTTCATTGCAATCAAATTACTGTTTCGTAGAGCGTATCGAAAGTTCTAATTATAATCAATTATAGGTTTTCTGTCATTCTACACTTTTGTTCAAAATGTCTTCATTTGTAGCCAGTGCACGAAGCTGAATTAAGTTAGTAATTAAGCTCTTTTAATAGATAATGTTTCCGCGAAATCGAAGCTTCACACTTCGAGGCACCAAAACGGTTACAGCACTTTTAAGTACGTTTTATTTTCCCATTACAATTTCCTGCATATTAAAAATTCTGTGACTTTCATTGTTTGGTCTGTTTTTAAATAGAAAATTCACGTATAAAAATAGTTCAAATCTTCAAATTGGGTAAACAAACTTAAAACATGATATAAATATTCACCTATTCTCTCAATGCCACAATTTGTTTTTTCTTTCTATGCTCGCTTTGTCTTTCATTTGGGACCACTGTGTACCGCTGGATGAGATGCGGGGGAAGGGGAGCAGCACATAGGACAAAGCAACGGCCTTTTTGAATGTAACATTTGTGGCATCAAGCAAACTAAAAGAACAACCACTAATTGAAGAAGGGATAAATATATAAACAGTACGTGATTCGAAGTTTGGAACTCCGTAGTATTTAGTTAAAAAACGTTATTTTATGGCTGACGTTTCGGAAAAATGAATTTGACCTCAATCCACTTAGTTTGCTCTCTACATCCACCCCCTCTGCAAGAAATCTGAACGAATAATTTGATTTCACATTATATCAGAGAAATACATTCACGCGTCACAGACTGCCATTTTAAATAGAGGCTACAATTTGATATTTGTTACTCATGTGTGGTATTCGTTGTTAGATATCGGCTGAAACTTTCAAAAATAAATTGCCAATTGATTTATACGTTGTATTTTTATTACATATTATATATACATAAAAATTGAATAAGAAAGTTCCGCCAATTTTTCTTAACTAAATATCTTAACTCATGGAATTTAGATATTATATTTCGAAAAATTTCAGTAAAAAGCGTGTTGAAAACTTATCCATCTTTATCCATAGAAAATATCAGAACTGTATAGCAATTATTCTCAAAACTAATAGCCTGGTCTCACATAATGACATTTTCACTTGCATTACTTCGATAGCAGACTGCGATGGAGTAACAAAATGGTGATTATTGACAATAAAGGAGATGAAACAAAAGAAAACGGTAATGTTTGTAGCGATTAGATATTAGCGGCGGAATGGAACAGAATAGTGTAGGATTCCGGTGTGAAGAGACGTTGCATGCGGAGGTCGGAACAGATGGTGGGGCAGTGTAAATGATGGTGGCACAGCGGAGGATCCAAGAATTGTCGAACGTAAGCAGTGAATAATGATGACGGGGGTGTTGGCGATGAAAAGGTTTGCGGTGGAACGAATGCCAAGGAATGAGAGTGGTGCTTGGGGAAGCGAGTGGCGGAATGAACAGAGAGAATGGCAAGGTTATTTGACGGTTCTAGGATTTGAGCAATTACAGGGGCTCTGATGGTGGCATCTACAGTGAACCATGGGCGGTCAAAATGTAGCGACGTTGTTTGCGCTAATGAAAAGCAGGAGAGGGTGTTGGGAATAAAGCTTCGGAATGATAAGCAAAGTGTTGAGGGCCAGAAAGGCATTATCTGTACAATTACAGCAGTTAATAATACCTACTCTACATGTGAGATGTACCATATTTTTATACAAATTTCAAGAATCTGTATTACTAATTACCAATACCCAGAGAAATTGAAAGAAAACTATGCATCCCCCAGACATGATGGAGTTATTTATGTTTTCGTTAAATTTCCAGGATCTTGGGGAGAACCCAAAAGGATCCATAATAATAGTTTCCAATCCGCACGGAAATTCTTAAAAGGACGTAGGCGTGATTGTTTCTTTCAATTTCTACGCTCATTGGAAGTTTTTAATATGGGTAAATAAAATAAAAAGTACATAAAATAAATAAACGAATAGAAAATAAATGAAATGAAAAAACATATCAAAGAAATTAATGAAATATACATCACTTTAATCAGAGGCAGTAATTAGTCCTTTAGCCGGATTTCAAAATCAGGTTACTGATACTTCCTGGGATGTGAGATACATAAAACTGCACGTGGAAACAAAATATATTATTTCAATTTATTCACCCTCAGAGTAACATCCATTTGCCATCACATACTTTTGATATTGGCAACAAGGCTGCTTGAATGGGTCAAGGAAGGCCTGTTTGGAAATTGAACGAAGCATAAATGTCAAACGTCGTTTGATGTCTGGGAAATCTGCAAAACGTCTGTCTTTCAGAACACCTTTGAAGAGAGGGAACAAAAAAAGTCAGTAGACTCCAGATCAGACGATTACGGGACGTGTCAGATCAAGAAGTTGCCTTCACGGATCGCGGTATGCGGGCGTGCGTTGTCATGCAACTGATTCCACTCCTGCACATCTGTGAGCGAACTCGTTAAATGCGTTGTATTAAGAGCTTCAAAACACCTTCACATAATTCGCCATTGACGATTTTTCCTTCCGGGGCAAATTCGTAGTGAATCATGGCGTTTCTGTTAAAAACCACAAGTAAGTGTATTTACGCTGGACGTCTGTAGGCAGCTCTTTTTGAGGAGCTGAGACACAGGTGAGCATCATTCCATTGACTGCCAATTTGACACTGGATCGTCCTGGTAGCACCAGCTCTTATCGCCTGTGACAATGGTTTGAAGGAAGGATTGCGATCACAAGTGTCAATAACCTACCAGTGAAGTAAAAAATGTCTCAATTTGTTGCGCGTTTCGAATGGATTAATTGAATTTACACGATTTCTTATGGGATACATCTCTTCAATTTTGGTGTATTCCGTTTTCGTCAGAATATTACGGATTACGGCAATGGATGTTACGTAGCCAGAAGTTACAATTATGTCAAAGGCGGGATGTATCGGAAAGGGTTTAAGTGAAAAGTGCAGATTTCGCAGCACTGGTGGAGTCGTGAGCGAGAGAATGTGAGGACAGGGCGGCAAGGAAGAAGGGCGTCGGGAACCGCATTCCCATCTGCGATCGCCTGCCATCCCAGCGCCTTTGTGTAGTCCCACAAGCAGTACAAGGAGTACCGTGCATGGGCCATACGTGCGTCACGATTTTTATCGCACTTAGATGCGCGTTCATGACCATGCAAATAGCGTGTTAACGGCTTTAACCCTCGCTTCTTTTGTCCGCCGTGGCCTCTGTCGCTGTGCTCTTACTTTCCGGCGAAATATTTGATACTCCAGAACGTGTTTCTCCCAGTCTCCTTTCTCTCTACAGCGGTTTTTCGTTTGTATCTTTTTTTGTCTTGTATAACTGCTATAATAACCTTGAGTCTTCCCCAGCACTTAACGTTATCTTATGCACAACTTTATATTCCACAGACATTGCACAATAGTTGTATAACAAATTAATTGGCGCGAAAATGAAGAGACCACCTACAATCTTTATCCCAGCACTCTCCTAAGTACGTACAGCATTTACGCAGCTATCGTAATGTTTCTACCAATAAACTTAAAATAGTTATTCAGTCACTGTTATATTGTTGATACTATAGGTATGATAAACGATGCTTGTAATATAATCCCATGGAAGTAATGTTGCTGATTATCAACAATTGCGGGTTTCCATGTCTTTGCTACTAGTTGTATATTTCAGATCACCATTATGGATAAGCAATTTGCCACGAAGTCTTTCTTTATCTTCTCTATTTCTAGGGATAATCATGGTACTTGTAAAAATATGTAGACCGAAATATTATAACAAAACTATTGCCCGTACATTCAACTTCACTATTTGTCAGTTCAACTGATTTCTTTCAAAGCATCCAAGAAAAAAGTGCTAGTAGAGGTCTTTATAAGTCGCTACTGCAATTTGTATTATGACAAAAGAACAAATGTCTCACAAAGTGAGTCCAAGTACCATAATTTGTGGCGTGCTGCATTCGCGATTTAATTATACACCTATCTTGTTCCATACATTCATGCATTTCAATGCATTCCAGACACTTCGTAATAATTTTCCTGAAAAATGATCGATAAGACATTCATTATACATTATTTTTATATCAGATAATAACGGTAATTTATATAATACAGACCATTTCAATCGCTGAGCAGGCGCTTGCGATGTTTTGTGTCCCGTTTCTCGTCACAGGGTTGCGTTTCTCTCTGCACCGCCACCGTCTGCGCCTTCAAGCTTTTTCGTTGTCTGTCCGTCTGTCCGTCTGTCCGTCTGTCCGTCTGTCCGTCTGTCCGTCTGTCCGTCTGTCCGTCTGTCCGTCTGTCCGTCTGTCCGTCTGTCGTCTGTCCGTCTGTCCGTCTGTCCGTCTGTCCGTCTGTCCGTCTGTCCGTCTGTCCGTCTGCCGTCTGTCCGTCTGTCCGTCTTGTCCGTCTGTCCTTTGCATCTGTCCGTCTGTCCGTCTGTCCGTCTGTCCGTCTGTCCGTCTGTCCGTCTGTCCGTCTGTCCGTCTGTCCGTCTGTCCGTCTGTCCGTCTGTCCAAAATCTGTCCGTCTGTCCGTCTGTCCGTCTGTCCGTCTGTCCGTCTGTCCGTCTGTCCGTCTGTCCGTCTGTCCGTC
>BLKR01006218.1:0-62098 GCA_011170035.1 Teleogryllus occipitalis
GGGAGACCGCTTACAGGCAGTGAATTCGGGAAATGAGACAGGCTCCGGGGAAGACGCGGGTCGGGAGACTTCCGGAGAGCCAGGGGGCGAAGGCGCAAAGAGGGAACGTATCGCCACCCCCACCCCGCCCCGACAGCCTGAGGCGCGTGCGGGGACAGGGGCGGGACAAGCGGGGTCGGCGGATATTGTCGGGGGGTAGCGAGGTCGATACCTCATCGGCGCTCCTGGACCGACCTCACACACACACACACGGCCTCGCCGACGCAAGAGGGGCAGTCGTAGATGCACGAGCCATTAGCCTGGGGCTCAGCGCGCCCACAACTGGCCCTCCCCCACGTCCCTCACTCCCTTCGGGTTGTTCCCACCTCCTCTCCCCTTCGCAGCCACGAAATGAAGCATTGTGCTCCTTTGCTGCGAGGGCTTTTGCCGTTTCCACATTTCCTGGTTTCGCTTTATCACGTCTGGCTTGCAATCGACCTGCTTCAAATTGGTGCCAAATAATTTTTTAATGCATCACTCAATTTTCATAATTTAAAATTAACGTCTGATATCAATAAAAAATATCCAAACTAACGATCAATTATCATTAGACCATTTATTAAAACATAATTATTAAAAAATAATAATTAAGATACCCGTGGTTTCTCACACTAAAAACAGATGAATAGCGGAGCAATATCTTAACAAACGGGTTATCTTAACAATATATATCTTAACAAACGGGAGCAATATCTTAACAAACGGGTTATCTTAACAATATATATTGTGACATACCGATATGTCACATGAATATAAACTAACATTTATTTGAAGACAATATGGTGGAATATGCATTAAGAAGTTTAGACGATCGAAAGGTCAGCTACATCAAAATATAACGAACGCATGGATTGGCTGGGTGAGAGAATGACGGTCAAATGTTATGAAAAAAAAGAAGGGAGTTTAATACGAAGCTTCGAGGGGTGAAGCATGCAGGAAGATTTCATTCTGACCGGCATCGCGTGTCTGAACGGATCGTAGGTTGTGAGTGGGAGCGAGTGGAGTGCAGATAGTCAGAGTCGGGTTTTCAGATCGTGAAAGTTTAAGGACAGTAAATAATATTGCAGATATTGCATGTGGAAGTAATATTGATGCATAAATTGGAACTTTGTCGGGAGTGGTGATCGAGTTATAGATTTCGGGACTATGTCATAGGACGTAATCAGGACTGATAATTTTGATAGTTTTACACCATCTTGGATAGGAGCAGAAGAGGATTTCTTGGAACTTTGGACTACGGCAAGCTCGCAAGATATTTCGACTGAGAAGTCTTCGAGGGACATCAACGAAGCATAGATAAGTTAACCGCGGTATAAAACTCTAAATTCAAAGATATCTTAATAAAAGGCCTAACATCAAAATCATTTATTAAATTCACTATATTGTTTGCAAAAAGGTAACAATAAACTTTGTTAAATTTTGTTCTTTAGAAATGAAAGTGATCTTTCATTTAGTCAATCCAAACAGTAATGAACTAGGAATTAGAATCATTCTATTTCAGATTCCCAGCAGCGCTGTATAGTCTGCGGATCCTATAATCCATTATGAAGGTAATAAGGATTATAATATATCGTGACCCATTGACCCAGCAAGCCGGACGCTAAGATCTTTGCGAGAAATTAATGTAGAGAGAAAATTTGTATATCTCAATATCTTAACAAACGGGAGCAATATCTTAACAATGGACCGCGCGCGATCATTTCATCTTCTCTCTGTTTGCGCACATACTCTTGCACTTTCATGCAATAACGGTCCACCATACGTGTCGGGAGCTTAGAGACTGTGTCGTTAAGAGCACCATCCCGCTGTGGAAGATATCTACAGAGGCATTTATAGCGCAAACCCCGCAAGCTGACGTGTAAGTCGGCGTCGTGTCTCGCGTCTTGTGAAGGACCAACACCACGACCTTCCTAGATATAACCTAAAGAACGCTCACGTATCTTTGTGACCGAAGCAATTGATTCGCACGGAAACACTAAATGCTCAATAAATCAACCTACATGACCTCCAGCTCAATTGGACGGTGCGCTTTATTTCGTACGATCTCACTGACTCACGCCGTGACCTACGGAGTGCAATGCAGCTACTCGCTCCCATTTTGAATTGTGAGATGAGGTTTTCATAAATAGCCAACGCATATTGTTACTTGTGTGCTTGAGGAATACGCAGAAAATAGTCTTAAAGAAATAGTATATAGGGTGATCTTTGAGAAAGTAGGCTAACAGGACTTATATAATATCTTGTATTCCATACTAACAGAAGGGATAATAGCAAAGTCTAGCATAGACAGAAATTTCGAATTAGGATACAAATTATTCAAATTAAAGAAAATCTAAAACAACAATTGAACCATCTTTGGAAACTAGAAGGATTAGTAAGTAAACTAGAAGTATGAGTAAATAAACCTTTCAAAATACTTTGAAATAATCAGTTGTGTCTAAAGAATAATTCCTCGAAAGTAATATTCTGTTAAATAGCAAATTTTGTTTCAAATTTTGTTTCACCCCAAAAAGTTTCATTTCAATCCGTTCTTGACGTACTGTCTCGTCTTCCGAATAGGTGAATTTTCGTCAACAATTTATAATTTACATCACACCACACAATTTGTAGTTGGCCCTATCCCTCCTCCCATTCTCTACGTCACCTCCAGTTTCATCGCTTGGTCTGCTTTATTTCTCATCAAGAAGGATTATCTAGAAGGATCAGTACATAAGTAAAGTTTTCAAAACAGTTTGAAATTATCAGCTGTGTCTAAGCAAAAATCTTTTATTGAATAAAGTAATATATTGTGATTTCTGTGATCGTGTCGCATGACGTAAATCAGCTGTTAGGGTATCATTCAAACAGGAGCTTGAACGTCATTACGGTGACATCATTGTGGTGACGTTTAAGCTCCCGATTGGATGACATCGTCAACAGCTGATTTACGTCAAGCACCACGTAAAAATATTGAAGTATAAATAACAAATTTTGTTTAGAAACTTTCAGCCCCAAAAGAATAATATCAACTGGTTATTGGCAGCTTATTGCACTGTCTCCTCTTCCAAATAGGCGATTTTTCATCGACAAATTATAATTTGGATCACACTACATAATTTGGATCCCACTACATAATTTGGAGTTGACCCTTTTCCGTCCTCCCATTCTCTACGTCCCCTCCAGCTGCATCGGTTGGTCCGCTTCATTTCGCGCCGGTCTCCGCGGCTCATCCAGCGACCTCTGGTGGCCCATTCCGCGCTCGCTCCCGTGGCGCCTCTTGAATTACGAGCCGGCCGAGAGGGTTATCGAAATGGATCCGGCATTTTCCGCGGAGATGAATGGCGGCCAGACACTGCGAGGGCGGAGAGGGGGGGACGGGGCGGTGGCGGAGGCGATGGAAGTGGCGGCGGGTGGGAGTGGCGCAAATGTCCCAAATGACTCGTGGGGGACTTCAAAGCGCTTTTGATCAAATCTGGAGTTTGACTCTCTTTATTATAAGCGAAGCACTGTGGTGGCTACGGAGAATGCCAAGAAGTTAAAGAGACGGGAATAATAGGGCTCGAAGTCTGAAAGCTCGGAAGGTCTCAAGGAATTAACACGCTGTGCCAGAAGTTCGTGATAAACGATCGAGAACAATAGTTCATTTCTGGAAATAAATGATTTAAATGAACACGTACAGTAGTGGACCGCAATGATAACTTCCTAATTCATAATAGTTAACATCACTAGTGGTATTGATTACTGAATAGAATCAATAACAAATTGTTATTTTTAGTACTATTCAACATGAATTTGTAATGATATTTCCTGATAGTTCCTTATTGAATTTATTTAATAATTTTTCAAACAACTTGATAAGTATTATTATTTCTTTGACCCTTTTGTTTTTTAACTCTCATATTAATTATGTTGTTTTTTAAAGAACAGTATTAAATATTAATGTGCTAATATAATCTGTAATTTAAAACTACAATATATTTCGACAAAAATATCTGCAATATTCACACATGCGTGTTATATGTTAACTGTACTTACATCAAACGGAACGTAAAGGTAAAATATTATCACAAATGTTTCAGTTGATAAATGGATGAAATAGTTCAACAGTTCTTCACTCAGAAATTCCTGTTGTGAACAACTTTATTCCGCATGAAATCTCCGAAAAGTCTGAGAACTTGGATCCTGGTTCTCCCTCAAGCAAGTTTGAGGAGTATGTTAAGATTGCACGGCATATCGATTTCTGAAAGTAAAATTTAACAGCGCCGGAAATTATAATCACCGGGAGCGCTGTGATGCACGAAGCAAACGGCAGAGATGGTGGAGCAGGTGAGGTATGCACAGAAAGCAAGCACGTAGCTAAAATAAATGATAGAGTTATTTTTAAGAACAAGGCGGTCATTTATTTTTTATTTACGATATTTTATTGGTTTCATATTACTTATTGGCAGTATATTACCTGCCCACTGTTGAACCAAATTACAATTACCTTTTGGGTTATTGAAGTAGATATATATTGTTAGAATGTTTACATTTTAGATTGTTGTAGATTGTTGATCAATGTATGTGGTTAATCAGTGTTGATTACGGTAGATTATTGATCAATAAATTTAATACATGTCACTATTGGAGATTTTAACAGATGAATAAAACAATTAAAACCATTATTTATTAAAACTATAGATTTTCAACGACGTTTCGGGGAATGATGGTCATAAGTCGTTTGGTAATGGTGATAAAGATCTTCAAGTCATTTAAACGTTATCACAAATATTTACATATATAAGACTATTTACATGAATCAGTGAATATGGGGATATATAGTCTATTCATGAATAAATTCAAGAGAATATAGTTCAGACAAATAGTACTCAAGAAGACCCGATTCAGCGGATCTATACATTTCCTTGGGGAGTGAATTCAAATTTTATGTTCGTAACATAATCATCGGCTTTGTGGATGAATTCTCAAAATACAGAAACACTTCATACTTTTCTTTTTTCGGCTATTACAAGAATAATGAGTTTTATTCGAAACACTAGTAACACAATATTGGTTTAGTGGTGAGTTATAGTTGACATTTACATAATTTTAGCAAATAGTAAAATTACTATTTGACACCACCCTCACACCACACTCTCCGGGGGTGACACAACGCAGCACACTGCACCCAGGCCATTAATCCTCCTCCCCCACCTGACAACCGGTACTTAAGCTGCTAGGCCCGCCCGAACCCGCGTAGTCGTTTTCGTGACTTCCAGACAGCAGGTAAGAAACGGCTCAACTTACTTTTTTGTATTTTCTCTCTCAAAATTGTATATGTATATTTCATTCATTTCTTGCTTAGATTTAAAAAACTACTATATTACAAAAATATCTAACTCTCTACCCCCTTCCTTCCTTCCTTTCTTCCTTCCTTCCTTCCTTTCTTTCTTTAATTCTTCCCCTTCAATTTCTTAAGTTGTTTTTAAATTATGTAACTATGTTAATTCTAATTTTGTTTATATTTTCTTGCAACATAAAACTCATGATGATGGCTAAGCCATCGAAAGCTGCTTTTATTGAAATAAATAGTATTGTTGACAACGACAAGGTCTTGAATCATTTCAACTAGTAATACAAATTTAAAGTTGACAAACATTTCTAAAAACAGAAGAGCTAAATTTCGAAAAACGTAATGTAATGCCCAAAAGGGTCACATTTTTGTTAAAAACGGATCATAAAATGTAACTTGAGTCGCTTGCGGATCACCAAAACATGATTTTAAGCCGAATCGTTTCCTTTATTTATTTTTATTTATTTATTTATTTTACGTCAAAAAACAGTTAAAACTGCGTATGACGTGCTATGGGGAAAAGTGAATTGTGTGCACATTTTCAAAATTCTGTGATCCTTACACTAAGTCATGTACTGCTTAAATTTTGAAAACAGAAAAAAACCTCCCATGTATTAAAATCTATTTTCAAGGATAAATAAGCAATAAATTTTGGCTCTTATCCATGTTGTCCTTCGGAATAATACTTCCTGCGGCGACAACATGGAAACGATAATTTGAATAATAGTATTTCCCACTGAATTCTAGAAGACGTGCACAGAAAATGAAGTTACATTGATGTCGAGAAGCAAAACAAGGGGCCATCTCAGCATTTGCTCAATGGATCAGGGAAACTGGACGAAAAACCTGATCGAGATGGGGAGACATGCGTGTTGAAATGCTGTTGCAGCGTTACATGTAATGCGGGTTGTATGTGTGCCTGCCCAGTATTCTGCATTACAATTTGCGAACTTCAATTTGAACTTTCTCATTTACCTACGGAGCAATAAACGTATTATAGATTAAGTTACGTAATGTGTTGGAAAATGATTTCGAGATTTCCAAGGAAATACACGATATAGGGTACATTGAATGGAAAGCAAATGTGTTTCAATGTCCGTAGGATTGTCTGACCCTCCGTCCATCCGTCCGTCCGTGAAGAGTACAAGCGCCTAACCACTTGCAGCATTTTATTGTAAATGAATATTCCTTGATTGATCCGGTCTGAACTAAAAGCTTTAAGATTTTGAAAAGAATTCTTTAAATTTTCCGCGTACTTCACTCCAAGCCCCAGGGAAATTATTATATTTTCAAAATATCGCTCCAATTTTTTCTTTCTCACCCGTAAGTAGCTGATTATTAAAAAGAGAAAGTTATGTATATGCTGCGGGCAAAAACGACAAATTTTCGGCAGAAAACTGTTATTGTCGGGCCCTGATAACGAATAAGTGCATAAATTCAGTTGCTAAATTTAGAAAAAATTCTCTATCACGTGGTGTAAACAGAATCCATACTTAGCGGGTCCTTAATAAGAAATACTAGAATGACGGCAAAACGTCTATCAGTCCGTCTTTGAACAAAGTGTTTGTGAGCGTTGTTTGTGAACAACGTCTGTGAAAAATATGTTAAACCGTTCAGCAAATCGTCTCCAAAATTGATAGGTACTTTACACGAAGCCCTTGGGACACTTCCAAAATTTAAAAAAAAAAGACTCTATCGCTTTTGATTAAATTTTGTTGTTGGGTAGTGTGAATGGCGTTTGGAAGAATAGTACAGGTCTTATGTTCGTTAAAAGCCCTGATTTTCTGAAAATAACAAATATTTAAAATATTTTCGGCGTCGTCCTACACCTACAATTTTGATGATAATTTTGTTTTCTTAATGAAATGTATTCATCAAAAACAGTTTATCAAAAGAAGTCATGTTCAATATTTCGAAAATATGAATATTTTTTTGCGTAATTTTAAATGAAACATAGGGACTTTTAAAAACATTTTAACCCATTTTCTCAGAAACGGCTTCCAAATTTGTCTTTCTTTATCCTCGTATGTAGCTCAGAACTGTAAAGATAGTGACGATAGTCCTATTTTCGGCGCACTCCGCATTTTCGAAAATTGTAAAGAAGTTCAGAATTGTAAAATCGAATTTCGCACGCGTTGCCAGTTCTGAAAATTCCAACACAGAGATTTCAAAATTCTTTGAATTCATCCCATTGTTGTCGGTCAGGATGATTGTAATGAGATAACATTTTTATTAAAGGAAACTGATTGACGGAGAGTAATAAATTTTAACTTCGTCCTAACAAACAGACTTCTATACTTTAAGAAGTTTTAATAGCTGATTATGGTATTAAAAAAATCGACAGCTCATTTTAAATGTAATCAAGGTAGATTTGTAAGAAATTATTCTTGCTTTTCAGTATTACATTCTGTAGAAACTGTAACATTTAAATTTATTCATGTGCGTTTTATTACGTAAGAAATAACTACTCTTCCTGACAATGGAAATAAATGCAGATAAGCACGAGAGGCAATTCCTTTGAATTAGACTTTTTAAAGTTATAACTGAATGTTTAGTATGTCAGAAATTACAATATTTTAATATTACATAACTATTTTCAATCACACGAGAAAGTATGTGTTGTTGAACTACCTCTAGTTTTTCTTTAAATTGGAGGCAAGCGTGGAGTGATGTTCTCTTGTAAGGATGGTATTCTCTGAATTGTAAAGTTCTTGTAAAGATTGTATTCTCTGAATTATCAAAACTACGAATTTTTGAAAATTCATAAAGTTAGGCATTTTTGGACCCAAGTGAAGTTCATACTCTATAGTAAGTTCATTTTCTGTAAAAACGAGCTCAAAAATACGTATTTTCAGAAGCGCTCTAAAGAATTTTCTTAAAAACGATTTCAATTTTATAAATAAAAAATTTCTTATATAACAAAATTTTACTCTTATGTAATACTATTTAAGTCATATTTGAATTCTACATTTAGGGAACCGAAAAATTGAGAAAACGTAATAAAAATGTATTGTAGGCACCGATGTGTACCAGCTTCAAAAAGGGTGAGGCAATACGGACCAACGATCCTAGAAACCTAACTGGTTCGAGAGAGTTTGCGCCATTCTATAGCACTTCTAGTTTTGGTCTGAAATATGTGTGATGTAAGACTGGCGAACAAATTACCTTTCCAATATCTGTCTTGCTTTCAATTTCACCTTTCATTCCATTCTATCGAACTTTGCTTCACTTTGTTTATTTTATCTTGTGAACACGGTGTTTTATAAAATGAAAAAAAGGCATTCTTCTTGCATTTTTTTATACAGAGGTTTACGAGATACGATCTTTCCTTCTAAAGATGAAATAATTATATACATTTCACCACTTTCCATTAAAGATATAACCTCCTTTCATCTTCCAATACGAGCAGAAAATCACACAAAAGGAATCTCGAGTTCATGAAATGCCTCACAAGATATCAAACTTTTCGAGATTAAATATCATCCTGACATTCAATATATTTTCCAATTAAATAGAGGAGGTACAAATACATAGGCCAGGTACATATATGCCTCTAAAGCCCCCGTTCATGAATCTCTAATCGCTCTTGCTGGTTTTCAAAGGTGGGTTCATAACGATGTCCATGAAATCCCGGTTGTGGAGCAAGCTGACTTCTTCCAATGGAGAGAGAACGAAAGCGGAAACGTTTGCTCAATGGCGCACGTCTCATTAACCACTAAGCAGCGTCTTAAGAGTGGTTATGAAGTTCAGATAGTGTTTCCTGACCGTTTTGACAATTTTCGTTTTAGGTGGTGCTTGCGGATCTCGTATAATTTCAAGAAAAGTCACAATTTTGTGAAAAGTTGAAATAAATAGTATAATGAATGAAAAATACAAATACTTCATGAAAATTGTCGAATTATGATCTCGTGCTGTACTTTACTTTTCATTCCACCCTCCTATATTTTCCATCAACTCCTTTTAAATAGTTACACTACGTTCAACTGCACTTACCATCCCACCTTACACCAATTTGATATTTACTTTTTCTTACCTTTGAGAGACGTACATTATCTTACTATCGACCAATCACACGATTTATGTCAATTAATTTCATATTGACTAACTAATTCTATTTTCATGGCAATTTTCGTCACCTCGTACCACGTCGTTTGTTCAACTCACTCCGCTTCGAACCAGTTTATACTACCTTATATTTCCTCGTTTCGTTTCGCCTCGCTTCGTTTCGCCTCGCTTCGTTTGGCCTCGTTTCGTTTGGCTTCGCTTCGTTTGGCCTCGCTTGGTTTGGCCTCGCTTCGTTTCGCCTCGCTTCGTTTCGCCTCGCTTCGTTTCGCCTCGCTTCGTTTCGCCTCGCTTCGTTTCGCCTCGCTTCGTTTCGCCTCGCTTCGTTTCGCCGCGCATCGTTTCGTTTCGTTTCACTCTGTGAGAATAAATCAACAGACTCCATTTCGCTCGACTTCGTCCAGACAACCTTGTTGTACCTCCACGGCCACCCGTTCTACCTTGTACTGCTTCCCCGCCCTCTCTCATCCCCACTCCACATCGCCGAACCCCATCATCCAATGCATGCCTCAACCCCATCCGCCCACCCGCTTCCTCGCATGGCCGGTCGGCATACCTGTCCAGAGCGCAACCCTCTCCACCCACAGACAGGCACGCGGCCGTCGTATTTTGGGCTCACGGGGTGGTTCCACGAAACAATGAGAGGGCGCCAATGAACAGAATGCCGTCGAAGCTGGATCGTTTACCGCATGCTCCGAAAGCTTTGCCTCTGTTTACTCCCTGTTCGGGAAGTAAAAATATACTTTTCAAAAGATGCGAGTTGTCATTTCACTAGGTTTGCATACATTTTACTACACTCATCAAAAATTAGGTTGAAGAAAAAATAAATAATTTAGTCTTTAATTGCGTTCATAATAAAATGAGGGATTTATTTTCATTTTAGCTTTAAATTTGATTTGTCGGAGTGAAAAAATATACGGACTAAATTGTACAGAAGATTTCAGAATAAATGTTACGAACTTCTAATGATGAAACGGGCGAATACGGTAATTTTTTTGTCAGTGAAACGAATGTGATAAATTTAATATAACGATTTTACATTGTACAGTTAACTCTGTTCAAGCCGAAATCGATCGGGACACAAAAAAATTCCGGTTGAAGGAGGTTTCCGTTTTATGCAAGACTGTCCATTTTTATGACACGTGATATTGACGTTTCTGCCCTGAAAGTTGCAAATTACACGACTCTATTATAATTATCAAAATACTTTTAAAATTCAAATGATTTTATATCATTGGCTTGACAACAATGAATGAAAGGTTTTCTTCAACAATTTTCTTGAAAATCAGTATCATTCATATTACTTATACCACACATTTTGTTATTTCAAGCGCCTTAAGAAAAACTTATTTAAATTTTCTACCGCTTTTATGAGATTTTTTCTACAGATATACAAATCGACATTTTTAATTATACCAATTTTTGGAAAATAAACTCTTCCTCAACAGGGATTTACTTAAATGAAAAAATAATATTAACCTTTTTGTACCTAGTAAATGTTTACTCTAACATTCTGCAATTTATTATAATCTGCAATACCCTGTGATATCTTGATATCAACATATTTGACTCCCTTGCTCTATAAACTTCGCTATTGATCAATTATGGCTAGACATGGGGGACAAAACGAATTCATTAAAATTTTTAAAAGCTTTTCATTTTAGTACGTCCTACAATTATTACTTTCTCGCCCGTACTTCGTACGAAGGAATGTAATGTAAACGAAAGCAATGTAGTCGGGCGCTGAAAATTGGCAATTTTCGGCAGAGAAACTCGCATTAGTGGGGCTCGGAAACGAAGAAATGGATACATCCAGTTGCTAAATGTAGAAAAATTCTCTAACACGTGGTGTACCAAAATCCATGTTTCGTGGATCCTTGAAACCGAAAAATCAATTGACGGCAAAACGTCTGTCTGTCCGTCTGTAATCAACACAAACGCCTAAACCGTATAGCCAATTTTCTTCAAAATTGATATTCCCCGATCTATCTGAATGAACTTAAGGCTTTGGGAGTTGTAAACGTGTGGTTTCATTTTTGAGGACACTTCACGTGAGCAAGTATTTACGCTTTTTAACGTCGGCCCGTGTTGATACCATACGGCGCTTCTATAGCGTAGTGGTATGAGTAACGGCGATTTTACTCTGAGTATGTGTGTTCGGGCTTCGGAGCAGGAAAATATGTTTGTTGGTTGAATACACTTTTGCGGGTTTATGTAGTAGTATAATATACTGGAGCAGTTAGAAATAATGTGATAATAATGTGCATTTGCAGCACCATTAGTTTTACTACGTAGCATGCACTTCCTACAGAGGAGGGCGAACGAAGGATGAGGGGCGTTTATTAATGCAAGATGGCCACGCTCGTCCGATCAGCCGACGGAGTTACACGTCCATACAGCACAAAGAGAATACAGATGGCGGCGCTTTCGGGTAAACATATTGGGGTCCTAATGGGTGTGATGGCAAACGCCCAATTCACGGCCAGCGAAGCTCTCAGTGGGTGACGAATCTAAAAGAGTCGTGAAGTGGAAAATGGACGCAAAGGGGCAAAAAGACTAACCAATAAGATGTTGTATTAATTTTTGAAGGCATTTAGTACATTAATTTGCTTTTCGTTTCGCTGTCGTTGTGAACTTCTAGTCTGAAATATAAAGTATTATTGTAAGAAAATTTCGTTCATGGGTTCAAAGTAGAATGTGTTTCAAAAATGATCTGCAGTGTGTGTGTGTGTGTGTGTGTGTGTGTGTGTGTGTGTGTGTGTGTGTGTGAGAGAGAGAGAGAGAGAGAGAGAGGGAGGGAGAGAGAGAGAGAGAGAGAGAGAGAGAGAGAGAGAGAGACAGACAGACAGACAGACAGGCATGACTTATGAAATACAAATATATACAGATGGAAGTAAAGCAGAAAAATAACCAGGCAGAAGCAATTGCAATATTAAAATCTCTACAAATTATTAGAAAAATCCCAAGCAATAACAAAACTGTTGCAATAAATACAGACAGTAAAGTCACATTGGCACTTTTAGCAAATAATTATAAACATAACCCAATAATAGAATCAGTATTAAATGAAATAACAATTCTGGAAATGAATGAATGGAAAATATATTTTGGATGGTTAAAAGCACATGTGGGAATTATAGGAAATGAACTAGCAGACAGGCTAGCAAAACATGCTGCAGCTGATACACAATTGCCAATAGCTTATGATAAAATTTCGAAAACTACATTAGTTAATAAATTTAAAGATGAAGGAATTCAAATCTGGCAGAACAAATGGAACGAAACAACAAAAGGCGCTATCACAAAATCATTTTTTCCTAACATCAAAGACAGATTGAGGCAAAAATTACCTGGAACAGCAATTTTTACGTCCATTATAACAGGCCACGGAAGCACTAAATCATATCTACATATATTCTGTATTATAAGTAATACAGCATGTGAATGTGGCAAGGGAGACCGAAACAGTATACCACATCATTTATGAATGTTCCCTACTAGTTGAAGAAAGGAAGAAACTAATACAGAAGATAAAAATGAAGTTAGGAACTTGGCCCCCCACACCTGAGAAATTAGTAAAACAGCACTTACGTGAATTTAACATATTTCTTCAGAACATTAAACAGATAGTGTTTACATAAAGATATGAATTCTATGGATTTAAATTTCAAGCTCAACGATTTTATGTTGATATAATTTCAAGTTAATGTATTTTCATTTTATGTATTTTGAAGATGTAATATTACTTTGAAATATTGTTAATTCTAAGTTATATATGCATTTGAAAGCATGTAGTGTTATATGTAACGGAGCATGCTGTGAAATAAAGATATATATATATATATATATATATATATATATATATATATATATATAAAAGACAGACAGACAGACAGACAGTTGAGACAGAGAGAAGTGTTTGTGTTAGGTGAGCTTAGATACTTGTTTAGAAGAGTTTCTGTAGCATTCTTTTGTTTCGGATCAAAGTCCTACGGCTGGAAGCACGCAACGTCCGCTTTTATAAAATTTATTAAATCTTTATAAAACAGAGTAAATTAAAAGCCATTCGACATTTGAAAGTAGGATTTTCTCCTTTGAGAGTAATTCCCTTTCGTACCCTTTTCCATGGTGGGAGCAAATACCAGAGGTCGATAAGTAAGAAACTTGAAAGAGTAAGAAGTGTAAGTGTAAGAGAAGAAAATATTTATTTTAATGGATGAAAAAACTTACGACTAGTTGCAGAGTATCATGTAATAAGTATAGGATATAATTTGACTCTGCAAGTTTTTTGACATGGCCATGGGAATGATGTAACGGCAGCAACTGACACCGTATTTTCTGTATTGAAATATTCTCGCAACCTATCGCATGTCCATTAATCGCGCACGCTTACTTACCTACGAACAACGAACTAACATGACTGTGCTATTATGCTGTAAACTGTTCAATTGATCAGTATTTATTACGGTAGCTTCTCTAGGAACACTGTAACTTTATGAAGTTTTCAAAGTGTTAAGAACTGTATTATATTGCAAGGAGGAGCATTGTACATTGTGTTCATTTCAAGATTATGTAATAATTAATTTTCAATCATTGAAGTGACCGAGTTCATGTCGGGGTATGTTCCTAACCCACCTAGGGACATCGTCAATTTCTCCTGCCTAGGAATCAATTTGGAACTTATTAAAACAGCATGAGAAAACATTATATTTTACAGATCGCTAACTACATAGCGAGATAAAAGGAGAAAATTAGGATAACAAAATGTTTTTAAAAAAATCCTAACTAAAAAGAACAAGTTATCTCCATACACCATGTGTTTAATACGTGTCCTTAATGGCTTACTAAATAAAAATAAAAAATAAAAACATCCTAAAGATTTTCGGGAAGATGAAACTTCCTAATGTTTCTAAATTATCCATCGTAGCTTGTTGTTGAATTTCTAGCAGAAACTCTTTCCACTGAGTAATCATATTTTAAGTCGATATTGCAAATTTTGTTTTACGGGCAAAAATGAAAATAAAACAAAGTAAATTTACAGTCACGAGGAAAAAAAGACTATGAATATTGCAATGCTGCACGATTAAAAAGAAATATATAATGAAGGGTGTGAATCCAATTTAAGAAAATACCGTCTCATCTCGACGTAATCAGGTACAGGAAACTTATTAGAAAGCATCATTTATCTTTACGTTTATTACAGCTCAATTGGACCGGCAAATGGGGCTAAGCTCTGAACAGTACTTCTTTCGACGATAAATTTAATGTGAGACCAGCTTCGTCAATTCTTTTTAAAAGTGAATTACTTATTCACTGTTTTATGACCACCGCTTTGTAGTCTATTCTGCTTCGTCCCGTCCTCGCTTTTTGGACTAAAAGATTTAATTTGTCTCGTCTCTCATTAACGGCATCGACATTTACAAAGGCGACAACGACATTTTTAGCAAAGGGAGGGTCAAGGCAACGAAATCAATAGACGTGAAAGAGAGAACTCGGGCAACCATTAGAACGTCGCAGACATTGCAGACGATATAGGGCATGTATTTCAAAGAAATGTTTGGTAATTTGGTTGGGAAATAAAAAGAAAAGCGATAAAAAAATGGCATGTCAACTATACAGATTATAGAAAATACAAATATTCGGAAAGCGTTTTGGAATTAAGTATAATGCATTGCAGTGAAAGAGGTGAAAAGTTCAGACAAGGTAGAAAAAGAAGGGCCCCCCTAGCGCATCTCAATGTTTGATCTCCTTTGACTTGGGTTTTTGAAATAGTAATTTATTTATCATAATAATATAATTAAGAAATAATGAAACTACAATAATAAGACAGATTTATTGTTGCGGATTGATGATTTCTTAATTCATATACTACATGACACCCGTTAACACCGCGGAATGTATTGTAACCTTATTTACTCGTGGGCTTTCGGCATCAAAATATAAATATAATTTTCATCGGCATCAAAATATATATCATATGTATATATAATTTTGATGCTGAAAGCCTCATTGAAACGTTTCTCACACCACAATCTACAGGATGAGATATTGTTGAACACTGCATTACATTTCTGCTTGTCCGGCGCTTCTCGATATTACCCCATCTGCTCACAAACTGGAGAATTTGCAACTAAAGTGAATGATAGGGACAGAGCGAGGCGAAGAGAGTGAACGAGAGAGAGAAAGATGGAGAGAGAGAGACGGAGAGAGAAAGACGGAGAGAGAAAGACGGAGAGAGAAAGACGGAGAGAGAAAGACGGAGAGAGAAAGACGGAGAGAGAAAGACGGAGAGAGAAAGTCGGAGAGAGAAAGACGGAGAGAGAAAGACGGAGAGAGAAAGACGGAGAGAGAAAGACGGAGAGAGAAAGACGGAGAGAGAAAGACGGAGAGAGAAAGACGTAGAGAGAAAGACGGAGAGAGAGACAGAGAGAGATTGAGAGAGAGACGGAGAGAGAGACGGAGAGAGAGAGGAAGGAGAGAGACGGAAGGTGAGAGGCGGAGGGAGAAAGACGGAGGGAGAGAGACGAAGAGAGGGACACGGAGAGAGTGACGGAGAGAGTGGCGGAGAGAGTGACGGAGAGAGTGACGGAGAGAGTGACGGAGAGAGTGACGGAGAGAGTGACGGAGAGAGAGACGGAAAGAGTGACGGAGAGAGAGACGGAGAGAGGAACGGAGAGAGAGAGCCAGAGGTAGAAAGTCTGAGTGACAGAAAGAGACGGCGAAGGAGAGACTGAGAGACGATTAAAGGGAGAGAGAAGAAGGGAGACGGTGAGTGAAAGGAAGAGATTCGCTTAAAAACATAACCAATTTATCTTATAATACTGAAATAAAACTAGAGTTCGTAATAGGTATCGTTCTTTTTCCTTGTCAATCCATGCAAGAGAATACATATTTAATTATATTAAACAAAACAACAAAAACCAACAATTTTATTGAAATTGTGCGTTTGTTGGGTTTTGATTCCAATTCACAATTCTTGATTATCTATTATATGAGTCAGGTTATCCGATTGTCAATGGCCAATTATAAAAACAATTGTTCACTTCAATGTATTGTAAGGGATTGCCGCTTCAGCGGGCGTGAAGATAGCTGGAAGGAAATAGTTTTGAAGTTATTTCAGAAGCAGAAAGCAATATCTAATGGCACGTATATCTTTACGAATTATTTAAATTTGGTTCTACGTGTACATTATTCACACTTTAAATATCAGTCGTATTAACATCCTATAACACCTCTTTCAATAATGGAGTATTTCATTTTGGCGACCTCCTTGTCAACACACTCGTTTCTTCTGTTGTGGCAAACCCGTTCACTGCAGTCACGATGCCCTCACTCGATCCGATTTCACTAGTTTCTAAGTTGCGCTCCTCGGCAATAAAATCTTCAGGCTCCATAAAACTATCGTAGAGGTTAAGCAATTCTCTCAATGGCTTCGTTCCTCTATCTCTTTCATTCTCAATCAAAGTTGCAAACACAACTGGCGAGACCCTTTATCTGCAAACCCATCGTGTTAAATGGATTCAAAGAAATGATTTGTAAGATTTTTTGAAAGTTTTATTTAATACCCTCACTCTAAGCGAAGTTGAGAGTGCACTATGACCAGATATTTTAGTATTTAGTTACCCGTTTGAATGGGGATCAGTGTTACGAAATAAAAATAAAAATTCGTTCGAGATGTATGATCATTTGGAAAGAGTCTACTGAGAGATGTTAGGTCGGTAACCATCGATGCGATTTTGTGTAGCGATACTGGGCAGAGTTCTCTAAGAAATCGACACCTGAATGTAGGACGCGAATATTAACGTGACATTCTGGATGGTTCTCAAGTAAGGAACAAGACATCCACGGAATTGGAGAAGGTAACATCTACCAATTGATTCTGATTACGAGAATTCACAAATTATAGATTTTTGTTACACTTAAAGTGTTTTTTATCTCAATTACCTCAACAAAAAAGGCCAACGGACAGCGATGTTTGGAGAATGGCAATGCAGCTGCAGCTGAATTTATTGGAGTTCAAACGATTGCAATTCGCGTGTGCATACGTTGATGCGGGATGATTGAAGATTCAGTAGATTCGTAAAAATCATTTACTTCAGTTTACTTTGACAGAATGTTCACTATACCCAGGTTCGCTATATTCAGAGTCTGGAACGTGAGATTCGGCGCCGAATGCCTTGTCGGCTTGCGCAGATTTTCACATTCTGGCATCCCTCCAGTGGGCATCAGGTCACCATCAGGTCACCCGGTATAAGTGTTAGAATAGTGTATTGGGAGGGGGGATATTACGCGAGAACTTTTATTTAAAAAAAAAACAGTAAAAACTGTAAGTGACGTATGAGGGAAAAGATAGCTCAAGAAGAAGGGATTATTCCGCGCGGTCCGTGGCCCGATTGTTAGTACAGTGCTACGGCATAATATAGATCAGCAAACGTATGAAAACTTCCCATTAAGCAGAGGTTGTCCGATAACATTTCTCCTCCAGAAAGCGACTGAATTAGCCCTAACGTCTCCACTGGTATAAAAAATCCACCATTGTTGTGACTGAAATCTGCAGATCAACGATGCCGCGGAGGCAACGAAGCTGCCGCTGAGCTATGGCAGTCGGCCGAGCAGCAAGAGACACCGGCGGGACCCGTCCTGCCGGCTGCCTGTGCCCTGCCCTAGCGCCCTCCTCCTGCGCCCCTTCCCCGCGGGCGCAGCTTTAATTAGAGGGCAGTAACTCAGGCAAACGACGGGCGCCGCGCCGGGAGCGGGAAGGAACTGGGGTCGGCTGGGTGGCGGCACGCCGGGGCAAGAGGAGTGCGGCACGAAGGGCGCAGCCCGGTGGAAGGAGTGGTGGGAGAAGAGTACAGCGCGTGGAGAGGCTAACGTGAACCAAGCTAGAATGATTACTAGTGCTTCCGAGTGCGTCAACTGCTAAGATCATTAGCACCGCAAGTGTAATGCCTGTTTTTATGCTCAGGAGGTGGCTGTGATCTACTCCCACTGGATGGTGAGATCCGGCGCCCACCTACCGTCGACTAGCGGGGTTATCCCCAACCAGTTATCTCCAACCAGCGGCGCGCCGCCACAGCTGGGACAATCTTTAAGCTCCCGACCGGTCTTCCGTCATGTTTGATAGAGTAGTGTATCTAATGGAACTGTGTGATAGGACATGGAATGGGAAGGAAATATCGCGCGCGGTCCGCGGCCCGTTTGGTAGGGTACTGCTCCTACATTCTTCTGTTATTGATGGGAGAATCAACGGAAAACTACCAATCAGAGCAGCCGGCCGCTAGAATTCCAGACAGCGATTAAACTCGACCTAGCTATCTGGCTACTGTCGGAAATAGTGCCACGGTCAGGATAACGTTAACTAGAAAAAGAGAATAGACAAAACTCGGGAAAGACGGGGAGATGAATGGCTCTGAGGGAATCGGTGGGGTGGGGCGGAGGAAATGGCGGGGAGCGGACAACCGGACGGGGAATAGGCGGGGCGGATGTGGCAGGCACGTGTGAGAGGTGTGGCAATGGAAATTGTCAGGAAGTGGGGAATGTCAGGTGCGGCGAAGTTTGTGACGGAGGCGGAGCAATATCCAAGCAGAAGGTACATGGGTGATTCGCGGTTACAAGAGACTCTAAATTAAAAACGGAAGAATTGGTTGGCATTCAGCAAAGTACGAATAGAAATGGATGTCTCTGGGAAGTAAGAGAAAGATGTGACAAAATGTGACAAGCAGGAGTCACTGTTTGGACAAATTAAATTTTTCTGCAAAGAGAAATGGTATTCAACAGTCGCATAACAATACTATTCCATTACTCGGAGAACACAAGTGGGTAAATGGGGAGAGGGGTAGGTAGATGGGGTTGGTGGGTAGATGGGGGATTATATTTCAGAATTATTAATGTATTTATTGAGCAATAAAATACCTTCAACATTTGCATTTTTTAAAATATTTCCAGTTTTGGGGGAATTTCCCGGAATATATTTTCTGGGCTTGCAATAATTTCCGCCTCAAGCGTCGTCTGGATTTTGAAACACTAGTTCACAATGCACAATGCTTTGATTCCACAGCTGTTCTGTAAATCGACAGCAACTAAAATAAGATTTTAACGTGATTACGAGCAAGTCAGGCAGTAAGCAAACGGAGTTTCGACGAATACTTATAGAAGTATTCGATTTTATGGATGGTTTCGAATTTATTTTCTTTAAGTATCGGGGAAGCATTAAAAAACGAAACCATCCATAAGGGTTCAGAAAAGTTTTAACAATAAAAGTTCTAAAAGGTTAAATAATAACATCTTCTCTAAACAAATACGTTGAGAAAACCGACGCCGATGTCTATTGTTGACCTCCAAAGGTACGTATGAGACTTTTGAATGTGGCGTGAACCATCCGGTGTAGCATGACGTTAGACGAAACGGCAGACGTGACGTGGGAAATGTCGGGTCTGACGCAGGGTTTGTCATGCGGCATGCGTCGTGGTGGATGACATAGGGGAAGAACTAGCGAGAGATTAGGCGTGAGGCGTGGCTTCAAGCTGATCGTAATGGTGGAGAAAAGGTTTGACGCGAGGTGGAGAACGAGGTGGGTCATGAAGAGAGACGTGACGCCTGGGGTGAGGCGCGGCGTAAGGTGGGGCGTGATGGTGGGGTGTGATTCGCGGTGTGAGACGTGACGTGAAGTGGGAAGTAAAACGGGATGTGCTGCGGGACGTGAAGTGGGAGCTGAGGCAGGACGTGAGGCGGAGCGTGAAAGGTGGCATGAGGCGTGACGTAAGGCGGAACGTAAGGTGGGACATGAGGCAATCCGTGCGCCACTGTAGTGCAGGTTTTTTCATCAGGAGGTAGCGATGACCACCTCTCGCTGAGTTGCGAGATCCAGCACCGACCTACCGTCGACTAGCGGGGTTTTCCCTCAACCAGGTATCTCTCACGAACGGGCCACTGCCCCAGCCGCGTCAAGCTCTACCTCCCCCCCCACTGGTTTGTTTGTTTGTTTGTTTTTTCGTGTTTCCGGGCACGTCAACTGCTTCGGTCATTAGTCCCATAAGTGTAGTGCATGTTTGTTCTCGGGAGATGGCGGTGATCTTCCCCCGCTGGATGGCGAGATGCGGCGCCGACCTACCGTCGGCTAGTGGGGTTTCCCCCTCACCAGGACTCTCCCACCAGCGGGGCACCGCCCCAGCCGGGACAAGCTCTAAGCTCCCGCCCGGTCTCCCGGAATATGTGGTAGTGTAGTGCATGTTAGTGTAGGTGTTTGTGTAAGGGGAGAGGAGTGGACAAGGAAGAGGAAGGAAAGATCGTGCGCGGTCCGTGGCCCGTTTGGTAGGGTACTGCTCCGGCATTCGCCTGGTGTTGATCGGAGAAACCACGGAAAACTACCGATCAGAGCAGCCGGCCGTTAGAATTCTCCTCCGGACAGCGACTGAATTCGACCTAGCTGGAAAGCTAGTGTCGAAAATCCTGCCGCCGTCAGGACTCGAACCTAGGACCTCCCGGTCAGAGACCCCCCCCCCACTGGTATATTGGCATGTGTGGTAGTGAAGTGCATGTTAGTGTGTGTGTTTGTAAGGAGTGAGAATAAAACAAGGAAGAGGATGGAAAGATCGCGCGCGGTCCGTGGCCCGTTTGTGAGGGCAATGGTCCGGCCGATCAGAGCAGAAGAAAACAATCAATCAGAGCAGTCGGCCGCTAGAACTCTCCTCCAGCCAGCGACTGAATTCGACCTAACTGACAAGCTACGGTCGAAAATCCTTCCGCCGCCGTCGACACTCGAATCTAGGACATCCCGGTCAGAGGCACTACAGTGACATCAGTTGATGCACAGAGCCACCTCTCCCGGAATTGGAAACGTCATGAAGCGAGATACATTGCGGTGTGCAGGGCACGATACGACGTGGAGGGGAGTGGGGCGTGGAAATCGCGCACGCCGCAACAAAAGGTGAAACGACTGACTGAGGTGCGCTGTGGGTTTCGGGAACGAAGTACAATAGGAGCAGGACTGGTCGGGGCAAGGAGAGGTGGCCATGACGGGGCCAGAGGCAACGCGGCGGCGGTGCGGCAACTTCGCCAGCGAGCAGGCGATGGAGGCGACGGAGCGGCGTTGACGTGTGCGCGCCCGCGGAGCGCCTCCGCCCCGCCTCCGCTTCCGCCTGGGCGCGTGGGCCACTGTGCATGCCGCGCGCGGCTGGGGCGGCTGACGGCTCCCGGAAGGGTCGTCTGCTCTCCGTTTATAAGGGCTCCCTGCTGGGCGGCGCGGCGTGTGAGGATTATGGGCTCCGGCAGAGGCCCCGCCTCTTTATCACGGGCCGTCACGGGGGAGGCGGAGGTGAAGGTGCTGCTCGGCGCCGGTTGAAGGGTTGGGGCGTGGGCGACGGGGCCGGTCGCTGGTGGTGGAAACGGTCGTGTGGTGGTTGGTTGGTTGATTGTTAGTGATTCCGGGCGCGTCACCAGCTTAGGTCATTAGTCCCGTAAATGTAGTACATTTTTTTCTAGGAAGATGACGGTGATCTCCTGCTGGATGGCAAGATACTGCACCGATCTACCGTCGGCTAGCGGAATTTCCCCAACCAGGACTCGCCCACTAGCGGAGCACCGCCCTAACCGGGACAAGCTCTAAGCTCCCGACCGGTCTCTCGGAATATGTAATGCATGTTAGTGTAAGTGTGTGTGTGTGTGTGTGTGTGTGTGTGTAAGAGGAGAGAATAGAACAAGGAAGAGGAAGGAAAGATCGCGCGGGTTCCGTAACCCGTTTGTTAGGGTACTGCTTCGGCATTCGCCTGGTGTTGATCGGAGAAACCACGTAAAACTACCGATCAGAGCAGCCGGCCCCTAGAATTCTCCTCCAGACAGCGACTGAATTCGACCTAGCTGAAGAGCTAGTGTCGCAAATCCTGCCACCATCAGGATTCGAACCTAGGTCGTGGGGTGGTGATGAAGGGGTTGGGGAGAGTAGGTGCGGTCGAGATGGGGATGTGGAGGAGAGAGTAAGAATCTTCTAATTAGTTGATTAGTAATCCCAGGTCTGTCAACTGCTAAGGTGATTAGTCCTGTAAGTGAAGTGCATGTGTTTTCTTCGGGGATTGGCGGTGATCTTCCCCTGCTGGATGATGAGATGCCGCGCAGACCTACGGGCGGTTAGTAACGTTTTCTCCAATCAGGTATTTCCCATTACCGGAGCACCATTCCAACCGAGACAATCTCTAAGATCCCGACCGGTCTCCCGGCATGTGTGGTAGTGTAGTGCATGTAAGTAAGGGGTGAGGATAGGACAAGGAAGAAGAAGGAAAGACCGCGCTCGGTCCGTGGCCCGTTGTTAGGGTACTGCTTCAGCATTCGACTGTTATTGATTGGAGAAACCAAGGAAAACTGCCTATCAGAGCAGCCCGCCGCTAAAATTTCCCACTAGATATTGACTGAATTCCACTTGCTATCTAGCTAGTGTTCTGCCACAGTGGAGGGACTCATGCTCCTTAGGTCCTCGAAGTTTGCGTCTACCTCTCATTTTTTTTAAAATTCACCTCTTTCCTTCTCGATCTTCCTCGTACTTTCAATGTTCACACGTATTCTCCAATTTTGATAATTTGATTCACGTCTCTGCTCCACACCCTAATTCTAACTGTTCCTCTTCTTTGTTCCTTAGTTTTAACTTTATTGCTCATGGTTATCACTCTATTTACTTTTCCTTACTATACTGTAGTAGAGAATTGAAGCTGAAATTTAGTAAGTACGTTAGGACTAGGAACCAGTTGTGCCGTGCCGGAGATAATGTTTATATTTTAATTTTTGGTGGCATTTACAAGAAGTCTCTGACTCATTTTCAAAATTTTCTAGAAAGTAGATGTAATTTATTCTTTATACATTTTGCTCAAATAGAAGAAAATACATTTACAGTCATGGAATTTTTCGGATTAAATCATTAAAACCTTTCATATTTAGAAAACGGCAATATTTCGTAACTTTCTTCATACCTGTTCTATCCCTCCTATATTAAATCCAAATATTACTTTTTTCAATGGAATTTATCTTTCAGTTTCAGTTATTTGAATGATATCAAGTACGTTTTTTAAAAGCACAAGTAATTATATAGTAATATAATAAAGAGGAAGAAAAAATTCGGTATGTCGCACATTGATTCATTGATTTTTTCATGTTTCCGGGCACGTCAACTGCTGTGGTCATTAGTCCCGTTAGTGTAGCGCATGTTTTTTCTCGGGAAATGGCGGCGATCTTCCTCCGCTGGAAGGCGAGATCCGGCGCGGACTTATCGTCGGCTAGTGGGGTTTCCCCCTAACCAGGACTCTCCCACCAGCGGGGCACCACCCCAGCCGGGACAAGCTCTAAGCTCCTGACCGGTCTTCCGAAATATGTGGTAGTGTAGTGCATATTAGTGTAAGTGTATGTGTAAGGGGAGAGGATAGGACAAGGAAGAGGAAGGACAGATCGCGCGCGGTCCGTGGCCCGTTTGGTAGGGTACTGCCAAAGATTCGCCTGGTGTTGATCGGAGAAATCACTGAAAACCACCGATCAGAGCAGCCGGCTGCTAGAATTCTCCTCCAGACAGCGACTGAATTCGACCTAGCTAAAAAGATAGTGTCGAAAATCCTGCCGCCGTCAGGACTCGAACCTAGGACCTCCCGGTAAGAGGCGCTGCAGCGACATCAGTTGATGCACTGAGCTACCGCTCCCGGTGGAATGTCGCACATTCCCATTCGTTTTCTTCTCCATCACTCCGAAAATTTCTCCCAGAATTTTCTTTTATAACACGTACACGTCGATACTCGATTACGGAAATACCACTATAATTCAACAAATTGCCTGGTCTAAAAATGTATGGTTGCATATTTGATCCAGTTTGACAATTTTAACTTCGAAACTATCGAAAACGAGATATAAATTTGGAGAACAAAGATACTGGGTTTTAAAAATAATGCAGAAACGTACATATTCATTCATTCATATAATTCGAGATATTCTGAGAGAAAAAAGGATAACCGGGAAATATAATCGAAATGTTTTCCATCTGGGAAATTCTGAGAAAATTGGAAATTTTTTAAAATAATATATAGAAGATAACAGTAATTTTAATAGCATTCAAAAAGTGACGATATGAATATTTTTCCATAAATGATATTAGTAACATGATATTTATTGCACTTTTTTGTTAACCAAAATATTGTAATTTTTATCTTTTGCTCAACGAAAGCAGAGAGCTGGGAAATTGTTGCCAAATATTTAGACTTGGTTACGTTTAATATTTTTTTTTCTAAATAATGTGAAATACTGTTGAAAATGTATCATTAAAAATTTTAAAAAATCTAAAGAGTCAGAAAAGTATGTTTCAGAAAATTAGCCAACTACCGTCCCCAGAGACAACCATGTTGATCATATGGAGCGTAAATCGCACTACTCAAACAAATAAATGTTTTCTGGACTGTTCCGCTCTGGTCTCTCTCAGTTCGTTTCGTCGCTGGGTGTGAGGAGAAAGAAAGAGATAGAGAGAAAGGGATAGAGAGAGAGAGATTGCGAGAGAGAAAGGAGAGAGAGAAAGGAATAAAGATAAAGAGAGAGAAAGAAAGAGAGAAAGAGAAAGAGAGAGAAAGAAAGATAGAAAAAGAGAGAGAAAGAGAGAGAAAGAGCAAGTAAGAGAAAGAGTGAGAAAGAGAAAGAGAGAGAAAGAGAGAGAAAGAGAGAGAAAGAGAGAGAAAGAGAGAGAAAGAGAAAGAGTGAGAAAGAGAAAGAGAGAGAAAGAGAGAGAAAGAGAAAGAGAGAGAAAGAGTAAGTGAGAGAAAGAGTGAGAAAGAGAAAGAGAGAGAAAGAGAAAGAGAGAGAAAGAGCAAGTGAGAGAAAGAGTGAGAAAGAGAGAGAAAGAGAAAGAGAGAAGGAGAAAGAGAGAGATAAGCACTTAAGAGACCAGTCAGAGACGAATGATACCGCATGAGAGGTACCTCGTATGAGGTACACCAAGGGCATTATAGACCTAATAAGAACAATAAAAAACAGTATTAGAAATTCGAAAGACGATGCTGAAACTGATTTTGACGAGGTCATTCTTTTTACTTCTCTTTTGAACGTGGGATGTCTGATGTTCCTACTGCGAAGCGAACTGTCTTTGAGGCGAATAAAATAATCCAGGAATTCTTTAATTGATAAACAGATGCTTCGCTACAAATATAAATATGTGTAGGTATTTTCACAACCAATCTTTTGGACTATTGTTCTTATGTAATAGGAGACTATTTGACTCAAGTTCAAAATCTTCAGTCCCATCTTTCAACTTGATTTGGCCGAGTCCTGATATTGTTTATGGGTTTCAGGATTTACAAGATAAGAAACTTCACAAAGAATACAAAAGAAAATAAATGTAATTAGTAAATTTAAATTAGTCCGTCAATATTTTTGTGAAAAATACTGTTAGAATTACAGTAAAGCATGTCACTGTTACATAACAATATTAGTTTAAATTTAAATACCCAAATATATGTAACAGTTGAAGTATGTTTCCGACTACCTAGTTTAATACACACATGCGAGATTGAGATAAGGTTTTTTATTTATACTCGTACACATATCTATTCAAATATCAAGAATGAGAGCAGCAGATGTTCAAAGTTGAACTTATTTAAAGAAGGGGAGTAGTAGAAAAAAGAATGCAATTTGAAGAAAATGAAAAAAAATTAGGGACAATTTATCCACCATTTACAAATTGGTCTGTCATTCCTCTTGCAGATAAAAATATCCTCCATATATTACTTATTTTCTATTAGGGATTGGTTTTCACTAAAATATCTGTAACATGCATTCGCCTATTTCCTTTCCACTTCCTTCGAGTAGATTGTGTTTACAGGCCATTAGTGCGTGGATGTAATGTAATTTCAACTTCGGTGTAACTATTGCTTAACTGTCGGTAGAGATATAATGTGATTAGTTCGCGTAGTTTAATCGGATAACAAATGATTGATGCTCATACAACTTTACTTCTGAAATGCTCTTAACGATGTGTATTATTTACGCTCAGTTTTTTCGAGTCTCACACGACATTAGTGATACAAAAACTCTACTTTTCTTTCCTGTATTTGAAGGAAAGAAACCCAAGTTAATCGATATTGAGCAAACAGTAAGGTATAAAACATACGCAAGTTGCGAGTTGATTACCACGATAGGCACATGTTTGACCTTAAACAGTATCTAATGTAAAGGGAAACCGTTACAGGTCTATATGATCCATTTGGTCCAGATCCGTAGTCGGATCTGTGCCGTAGTCGAGCCGTTCCGTGCATTGGTTAAGTGAAAAGGCGAACGGAAGTTTATAATCCACACAATTTTATAAACCACGCAATTTTCAAACTCACTCAATTTTATAACCTACGCAATTTTATAACCCAAGCAATTGTATAAACCACGCATTTTTATAAGCGGCGCAAGTTTATAACATACGCAATTTTATTAGCCATGAAATTTGTATGCCAATTTATATACCACGAAGTTTTATAACCCACGGAATTATATAACCACGTAATTTTATAACTGACGCAATTTTATAACTGACGCAATTTTAAAACTAACGCAGTTTTATAACTAACGCAGTTCTATAACTAACGCAGTTTTATAACTAACGCAGTTTTATAACTAACGCAGTTTTATAACTCACGCAATTTTATTACCTATACAATTATACAGCACAAGCAACTGTATAACCCACATAATTGTATAACCCACGCAATGTTATAACTTTGTGATTTTATAACTCACGCAATTTTATAACCCGCGCAATTATATCTATAAAAATTTAAAGGTTGTAGGGAAAATGTCATTTGTGTAATAGAATTTGGTGTATTGTTTTATATCGTTACAAAACGTTGAAAGAAATAATTTGGATCTGTATTGGAATTATGACAATTTGACTCAAATTAAGAGAAAAGAGGGGGCGGTTTGAAAAAAATGGAATTTTAACATTTCAGAGGTTTTAATGAAAAAGGGATCGTTGCGATATTACTAAGTGGTTTTTTTCTTCTCGAGTTAAAATTTTAAAGAAAAAATTTGAAAACGTGAATCAGGCTTTATGTAAGAAAAACATACATTTACTTTACACTGCTTACACATTTGTTTAAAATTCACAGACTCTAGAATTTATTGAGATTGGGGAATATAATACATTTTGACGAAAATCCTTTCTATGGTTTTAGTTTCTGGTATTGTTCAGTGTCGGACGATAGAAAATACAAAGTTTATGAAAAATATTATTCAGTATTACGGAAACCCAAACCGTGTATTTTGATAAAAATTTTGACATTGACTTTGTGGAGCACAGCATAACTTTCTCTACACATTGTAAACGAGAAAGTAAAGTGGCATATGATGCTTTTCCATTTATCTGAAAACAATAATTTCTTCGAGTTACAGTTTGTGGGCAGATCCCTTAGGATGGAACTGAAGTTTTCAGGTCACGCTCTGTGGCTCTCAGGGGACAGAACGCCCTGCCCAGGGCAAGGAGCCCAGCTCGCGCCCTCTCCCTCGACCTAGACGGCTTCTTGCATGCCGTCCCTCACCAGTGACCGCTATCAAAATCTCTTTCCCACCGACATTACTGTTTCCACTGACCGCGCAGATACACTCTCTCAAATGCACACTCACTCAAACACACGCACACACACACACACACACACACACACGCGCGCGCGCGCAGTAGTAATCACATTCTGCATTATTCTTCTCATCTCCATCTGATACCTCCCATCTTTGTCTTTCTCCTCCTCCTGCTATCTGTCGTTTTCGCACATCTCATCTTCCTTCTCTTTATTTTCATATTTTTATTCATTCTCTCATTTATTTATTAACTGCTTTGATTCAGACGCACCCTCTCATAATCACACTCTTTTGCTTTGTTCTTCTCGTCCTTTTTTATTCTCGTCCCCTTTCTGCCACCCACCAGCTTCGTCCTCGACCTCCTCCTATTCCTTCTTCCCTCGTACTTGTCGTCCTCTTCTTCCTTCAGCTCGTGCTTTCCTTCTTTTTCTCCATTCTCTCTTTCTTCGTTATTTGCTTATATATATATATATATATATATATATATATATATATATATGTATATATATACGCATCTACTCATAATCATACACTTTAGCTTTGTTTTTCTGTCCTCTTTTTCTGGTCCCTCTTTACTTACTCCCGTCCTAACACTCCACCTACTTTCTGTCGTCCTCACCCGCCTCTTTCATCTCGTCTTTTTCTCATTTTTATCCATTTTCTTTGCCTGTTCTCTGGTTTTACTTCATTTTCCTCATATTCCTCCCCATCATCCATTTTTTCTTCATTACCTTTCTTATTGCATTATCTTGATTGTTCTTCTTACCTTTTTTTTACTACCCTTCCCTTTTTAGCATTTTTTCCTCCCTCTTTTCGTTTTCTTCTGCTCGTGGTATCGTGTTATACTTTACATAAAATTAATATGACTAAAGAGATAAGAAATGCATTTCTTATTAATTCTGCAAGTAGGTTTAATTACGTGGTGGCCGTAAATCTGAACATGAAATGGAAGAATATTTTTTTTATTTATTTCTATTTTCTGCCATTTTACCACAAATCATGACAAGAATTTCATTTATTTTGTAATTGTTGTGAAAATGTTATTCAAAAGTTTTTTTTTCTCAAAATCGAGAACGATAAACTTATTAATGCTCTTCTTTACGAAAGTGAAATGTATCCTTTAAAGATCCTTTCAATGGTAATAGTTATCAAAATTTGATATGTTATGATGATATTTGATTATATTACATGATTTTGCTCATATTATATGATGAAATTGTTATTGATGAATAATATTTTATGATGATATTTGATATTGATTATTATGATAGTACATTTAATGTACTCGCCAAAATTTATCAACTAATGACCTGAGTTTGTAGAGAGCTGAATTACTTCACTACTAATATTACTGCCTTCATTGGCAATGTTCCCTCCTGACGTTAACTTAATCTGAAGTTGTGATCAGTTTTAAATTTGATACATAAAGGGACGTAATGTCATGTTGCACTGTTGTGGTAAATATGTGTGTGCGCGTGACTGGGTGGGCGTGGGTATTGTCTGTATATTCAAATTTTGTTCTAAATTCTTCTCATTAAAAATGGTTATCAATCGTAATAAATTCTCGTTAAAAGCAAACTTAAAGAAATAGATGAAGTAAGTGGGTATTAAAACATATATTGTAATATTGTATTTTCCTGCGTTCAATACGCATCACATTCCGTATAAATAATGTATATTATATATCATGTCGGCCTAGTATTATCATTCAGGAATATATATATATATATATATATATATATATATATATATATATATATATATTGAGATATACAAATTTTCTCTCTACTTTAATATCTTGCAAAGATCTTAGAGTCCGGCTTGCTGGGTCAATGGGTCACGATATATTATAATCCTTATTACCTTTATAAGGGATTATAGGATCCGCAGACTATACAGCGCTGCTGGGAATCTGAAATAGAATGATTCTAAATCCTAGTTCATTACTGTTTGGATTGACTAAATGAAAGATCACTTTCTTTTCTAAAGAACAAAATTTAACAAAGTTTATTGTTACCTTTTTGCAAACAATATAGTGAATTTAATAAATGATTTTGATGTTAGGCCTTTTATTAAGATATCTTTGAATTTAGAGTTTTATACCGCGGTTAACTTATCTATTCTTCGTTGATGTCCCTCGAAGACTTCTCAGTCGAAATATCTTGCGAGCTTGCCGTAGTCCAAAGTTCCAAGAAATCCTCTTCTGCTCCTATCCAAGATGGTGTCAAACTATCAAAATTATCAGTCCCGATTACGTCCTATGACATAGTCCCGAAACCTATAACTCGATTACCACTCCCGACAAAGTTCCAATTTATGCATCAATATTACTTCCACATGCAATATCTGCAATATTATTTACTGTCCTTAAACTTTCACGATCTGAAAACCCGACTCTGACGATCTGCACTCCACTCGCTCCCTCTCACGACCTCCGATCCGTTCAGACACGCGATGCCGGTCAGAATCAAATCTTCCTGCATGATTCACCCCTCGAAGCTTCGTATTAAACTACCTTCTTTTTTTTCATAACATTTGACCGTCCTTCTCTCACCCAGCCAATCAATGCGTTCGTTATATTTTGATGTAGCTGACCTTTCGATCGTCTAAACTTCTTAATGCATATTCCACCATTTTGTCTTCAAATAAATGTTAGTTTATATTCATGTGACATATCGGTATGTCACAATATATATATATATATATATATATATATATATATATATATATATATATATATATATTGCAGTGACGTACAGAGAGCACTCTGGTGCAGCAGGTTTGAATCACTAAAAAAATCTCGGTTATTTCTGCCTGAAGTTCAGCGGAACTGACGGTAGACATCGTCATCTTTACATGGAGTAATCTGTAGCGAAGAGTATTCCCATCTCTACGAAACGGGTCAAACGGGTAGCGAGTTTGCGGTAGGCTTTGTAGGGGAATGGCTGTTTGCCATATCTTTCATTCCACCATCGCTCTGCAATTATTCATATTGAATCATCACCATTACGTTCTAAACAACAATAATAAATCATTTGAAGTTCAAACACTCGGTTTTAGACAATTTAGAATTAATAACAATAGAAATAATAAAAATAATAATAAATGTAATGAATCAATTTAATAAAATGACATCACATCATACCTGTAAGAAAGTGAACCCCAACATCCTTTAATCAATGAGGTGAAACGAATGCTAATATCAACGTCACTTTCAGCAAGACTCCACACACTGAATCCATTCGCGTCTACGACCATCAGCAGCCGGAATAACCCACAGAGTATAACTCGCCATCACCTAAGCCAAGCCGTATCTTCTCCCTCCCCGCACCGCGGCCGCAGCCCGGCCGTCCTTCTCAGGCATTCGCCACCCGCCTCCCGCGGGGGCAGCAAATCTCCAAGAGGCGGCGGTAGCTGCAGTAGCAGAGGCGCGGGCGGGAGCGAGGGGCGGGGCGGGGGCGGGGATGGGGAGAGGTGGAGACGCGGCGCGAATGCGGGGCCGGTCACGCGCCTGGCCGGTGGAGGGGGGCAGGCGGCGGAAGCAGAGGCGGGGCCTTATCTCGCGCCTGCTAACGAGCGCCTGCGGAGGCGGCGGCGGCGGCGGCGGCACGCGGCGGCAGGCGCGGCGTAACAAGAGCTGCAGCTATTAGTGGGCGCCCTGAGAGCCAAGGCGATGGAATAGGCGGGGTGGGCGGGCGAGACGGTGGACGGGTGAGAGGGTGCGAAAGCGGGCGGGCGGTTGAGAGGGCGGAGGGGCGGCCGCAGGGTGGGCGGGCAGAGAGGCGTGCGGGCGGGCGAGGCAGGAGGGTGGACGGGGTGGGAGGGTGGGTGGGGCAGGAGGGTGGACGGGGCAGGAGGGCGGGCGGGGCAGGAGGGTGGGGGGGGCAGGAGGGTGGGCGGGGCGTGCGGGCGTGCGTGGCGGGGGGGGCGGGCGTACGGGGCAGGCGGGCATAAGGGCAGGCAGGGTGGGGCAGGCGGGCGGGGCTGGGGGGGCGGGCATTGCGGGGCGGGCGGGTGAAGGATTCGATGGGCTGAGGGCCGGGGCAGGGGTTTAATGGCGTGGGCAGCGGATGAGATACACAGGATGGAAATAAGGGGCACTGTTCTCGGAAGACGTGCGAGTAGGGAGTATAAGATCGGCTAATTGGAAAGCCGGAAATATTGCCCGGATAAAAAAAGAAAGTAATGAGAGAGATGGATTAACAAAACTTAAGAAAAGAGTAATGAGTTCAAACAAACTAGGTATACCATCGGTGGTAGGGTAGGTTACCGAAATGCCAAAAGGGCCAGTTTTTTGAAGAGAGCATTGTAAAAAATGTAAGATAGACAAATATGTTTTTAGAAAAAGTCAGGAGCGTTCATGTGAATACTTTGGTAAAAGTTTAGTTAAAGAAAAAGCAATATATTTTTAGAACACCAAACACGATTGACAAACACAGAAATGGAAAGGAGAAACAGAAAAGAAAAAAGCCACGCGAATGTCAATAAAAGAAAGGAAAGGATTATTAAATAAAGCTCAGTACAGCCTTGCAGATTTTCAGATACACCGAATCAAAAACGTCGCAGAAACTCGGACATCTGCAAAACTTAAAATATGCAAGCGATGACGCATGGAATAGCACAATACGAGTTTTACAAGCATTTAAATCATACGAAGAGGATATTAAATAATTACGTTCCCGTGGGCAATTTCAATTATCATTTTAATTTTTTAATCCTTATTTAAAATGAACAAAAGAACGTAGATAGTTGTACGCTACTAGTATAAAAATCTGTGCATGGCAGACAAATGACAGATAAGCAATAAGGCAGCAGAGGAAGACAAGATTATCAGGGAAGGCATTTGTTTCGTACGTGCCTTGAAGACAAGAGACATCGTTCGCAACAGGCGCAGCCATCTACCGAGATAGGCGGCCCGCACTAGCCACGGAATTGGAATGGGATGGGCAGGGTCGGAGCAGTGACGGGCAGAACATGGGCAAGCAGATGGGAGCGAGAGCCCCGGCGGTGGGGGCAGCGGCGGCGGTGGCGATGGTGGTATCGGTAGTGGTGGTGGTGACGGCAGCGGCGGTGGCGGCAATGGTGGCAGCGACGGCGACGGCGGCGGCAGCGGCGGTGGAAGCGAGGTGGCATTGGGGGGACGGCGGATGTGGCGCTGGCAGTGGGAGTGATAGAGACGGCTGGGCCGCGGGGCGGTGGGGGCGGTGGGGCGGCGGGGGCGGCGGGGGCGGCGGGGGCGGCGGGGGCGGCGGGGGCGGCGGGGGCGGCGGGGCGGCGGGGACGGCGGGGGCAGCGGGGGCGGCGGGGGCGGCGGAAGCCGCGGGGCGGCGGGAGCCGCGGGGGACCGCGGGGTTCCGCGAGGGCTCCCCCGCCACGGGGGGCCGCGGCGGAGGCGGGAGCAGGAGCGGAAGGGACAGTTAAGTGCGGGGCGGAGATGGACGGCGTGGTGCTTTCCGCAAAGGGCCAGAGGTTGGTGCTGACAAGCCGGCGAGCGCGCTGCTGGGCCTGGGGTTCCGGCAGGAGGCCGAGGGGAAAATAGCTTGGACGGGGATGGCGAGGAATGGGGCAAACGGCGCTACCACGCTTCAGGAGGAAGCCTTTAAAGTTGCGGGCGGGTAGTGTGTCACAAGCGCCGGAAAGAGCGGCGGCGCAGGTGAAGGTTGCGAGGTCGCGCGGTTGCCTCGGCGAAGGGAGGTGTGGGTTGCAGTGGAGGTTGTGGAGCCAGGAGCGACGTGGTGGCTGAGGAAAGTGTAAAGGCGGCATGGTGGAGGGTAGTTTCCTGAGACAACAAAGGCGCCAGGAAACGGAAAGATAAAGACGTCTCGATTGGTTTGGGGCTACGTGGGGATGGTATGGAGCAATGAGTTCAGCGTAGACTTGTCAGAGGAAGTTGTGGACTGGAAGAGTGGGTGAAAGTACAAGCAAGGGGAGAAAAGGGTCGAGTGATTACCTGAAGTCAGAGAGATCGTGAGGAGTATTGGCAAATGGAATGGTGGAGGACGTTGGCTATGGTGGTGCGTAGAGTTTGGAGGAAGACGCGGAGGAACATCAGGGGCGTCGCGAACTCTGGGGAGACAAGGGAAACTTAGAGTAAGGGGTAACGGAAGTGACGGGGGCAATGGAGGGTTCGGGGCGGCGGGATGACTGGGCGACGGGATGATGAAGCGACGGGGCGACGGGGCGAGGAGCAAACGGGCAACTGGGCGATTGGGGGATTCAGTCAGCGAGACTGATCGATTGTTTGGGAGATGGGGTGGCAGGGTGCCGAAGTGGAGGTGTCAGTGCGACTGGGTGACGGGGCATAGGGGTGACCGGGTAGAGGGGTGACAGGGTGACGGGTGACAGGGTGACCGTCTGACTAGGTGATAGGGTGACGGGATGACCAGCTGCCGAGGTGAACGGGTGATGGGGTAACCGGGTAACGGGGAGACGGAGTATCGGGTTGACCAGGTGACGGGGTGATCGAGTAACAGGATGAACGGGAGATGGGGTGACCGCGTGACGGGTGTTCGTGTGCCGGAGTGACCGGGTGATGAGTTGACTGGGTGTCGAGGTGACTGATGAGGACCTGATCAGGTGACGGGGTGATCAGATGAAAGGATGAACGGGAGACGTGGTGACCGGCTGACGGGATGACGGAGTGAAGGGGTGGCTGGATGATGGGGTGAGGGGATGACCATGTGAGAGAAAGACGGGGTGACGGAGTAACCGGGCTGGCCGGGTGACCGAAGTGACTGGGTGACGGACAAGGTTGACGAGAATGATGAGACCGACCAGGACGACGGGGGCAACAGTAACGAGAGTGACCGGAGCTGACAGGAACAATAGCACTACGCAGGCAACGGGTTTGTCTGGAGACTAAGTCGACGGGGCTTGGAGAGTTTCGACCGTGACAAGGGAGCACAGGGTGGCAGCACGAAGTCGTTGGTGTCTACGGAAGCGGCAGTGGCAATAGGGGTGAGAGGATCGTGCTGCGTTGGAGTCGGTGAAGCAGAGGGTGAAATTGAAGAGCCGCAGGCGTGCAGAGGAGGGGAGCGCTGGCTGGGAAGGTGTTGGTTAGTTGGATCAGGAGACAATCTCCGAGAAGGATCTTCCAGAAGGTAGCAGGAGAATTAGTGCTTCAGCTATTGTACACCTTGGCGTGCTCTAAAGGTTTTGGGTGGTTGCTGAGAGGAGACCGAGAGGAAAATCCTATAGATTGGAGTGTTCCATTAGGAACAACCTTTATTCACATTTATTTCATGCTCACGTTGATTGTGTTGATCGCTTCAGCAAATTAATTTGGTTAACCCAATTGGTTTACACGTTTCCTCAATGAATTAATGACAATACTAAATGCATGGAAAGCAGCCTATCTTATTGCGTATGGGTTTGGTAGATATCGCAATTAACGTAGATTTTATTTTATGGATCTTTCTATTTTGTATCATTATTTTGTTCTTAGATTATATATTAAGAAACGTTATAACCCGATTTGTATTCCGTAACCAACGGATAGAGGCACATTATCAAGAGTGTTCAAGTTTATCAGCCTCAAGACACAAAAATAAGTAGCAGTTAACTTATTTTTCAATATTTAACTCACAAAATTCAGAATCTTATCTGAAGAGAAAAAAATAATATAATAAATAAAAGATAGTGAACAGTCATTAGGAGGAGAAGAATATTTCATGTAACTAATAATAGTTTAATATTTATGGAAAATTTTCATCGTTTTTGATTTCTTGACATGCAATAAATCATTTGAGATCATGCTAATTTCATATTTTCATTCATACAGACAACAATCACAAGAAGCGTCACAGAAAAATCGATTTACCGAAATCAATTCTCTTTTAGGAAAAATCTATTAATTTCATAGGATATCAAAAAACTTAGATACTATACTTGAATACCAATATTATTGTTTCAACTCCAGTAAGCAGAACGCTAGAATATTCTGTCTCAGTGAGCCATACAGTGAATACTAGGAATATAACAGTTATTTAGAAGCATATAAATGTGACAGAGAGACTCATCCATTGTGGACTCGGAAAAGACTCCCCCCCGTCGGAGAGATGCCGCGTGCCGCGATGCGCAATAACATCGAGCCAGGGGAAGCGTTTCCGGCCACATATTGAAATTTCCGAGCAGCCACTCGCCCTGAAGTGACTGCACCCTTCCTGAGGAGAAAGGCGGTCTCTTGCTTCCGCCGTCTTTGCTGCTACGGTCGCAACCACCGTCGGTTCTCAACTCCTCGTGCCACTCCTCTGCCCGATACCGTCTGTCTCCATGCTCCCGCTCGCGCTCCGTCCCAGCGCGTCCTTCCCTTCAGTAAGTTCCCCTTGCCCATCGCTCCTTCTCAGTCCCACTCTTGCCACTCCCCTGCTGTCTGTCTCTGTCCATGCCCCCGCTCGCGTGTCCGCCCTAGCATCTCCCATCGCTCCTTCTCCTTCCTCTCGTGCCACTCCCCTGCCGTTTCCGTCTCTGTCCATTCTCCCGTTCGCATTTCGACCCAGCGCGTTCTTCCCCTCAGTCCTTGTTTTGCGACTGCCCTGCCGTCTCTGTCTCTGTCCATGCTCCCGCTGGCGTGTCCAATTCAGCATCTCCGATTGCTCCTTCTCAGTTGCTCTTGTGCCATGCTTCTGCCCGTCTGCTTCATCGTTTATGTCCATACTCGCGCTCGCGCGTGTTCCTGCATCTCCCGTCGCCCCACTCAGTTACACTCTTGCCATACTCCTGCCCCTCTCCGCCACCGTTTCTGTCCATGCTCCCGCTCGGGTGTCTGCTCTAGAATTTCTCAACGCACCTTCTCAGTCTTTCTCTTGCCACTCTCCTGCCATCTCCGTCTCTGTCCTTGCTTCCTCTCGCAGGCACGGCATCTCCCATCGCAACTTCTCAGTTCCTCCCTTGCCCATCTCCATCACCGTTTCTGTACATCCTCACGCTCGGGTATCCGCCCCACCCTCTCCCATCGTTCCTTCTCAGATCCTTTCTTTCTACTTCCGTACCCCTCTCCGTCACGGACTCTGCCATGATCCCGTTCCACGGTCTCCGCCACATCTCGCATCGCTGCTTCTCAGCCCCTCTCTTGTCACTCCCCGGTTAGTCTCCGTCACTCTCCCGACTCTTTCTCCCTCCCGAGTGTCCTCCTCAGCCACACTCGCCTCTGCTGCCTCGCCTCCAACCCCCTTCAACACACCGCCTCACCCATTACCTACCTTCCTTGACTACCCCACCATTCTCGTCCTCGTCCTCACCCTTGCCCTTGCTCTCACTTTCACCATCACCATCTCTATTGTCATCTTATCCAAACTCGCCACCCGTCCTCGACATCACTCTCCATCCCCACTCATCACACTACCAACCTTAACGCCATTGCCCTTTCCCCCTCTGAAAGACCACTGTCCCGTCCCTCACACCGTCCTGTATCCAACCCTGACTCCCCCTTCTCTGCGTCACATCCTCCTTCACTTTCACCACAATCATTGATCCTGATACCAATGCAACGATACCTACAAAACATCGCATCATCAACTGCTACGCCTCACTTTCACATAATTATTTTTTTCTCTTTTATTCGTATTCATCTTCCACCTAGTCAGTCAATGCTACCTCAATATTCGTCATCACTGTCCTCGTTCTGACGTCCCTAAATACGTCCCTGTTACACTTTTGTAATGTCTGTTAAAACCGCCTTAGCAGCAGAATATGCTTTTAGTTTACTGCATCTTCTTTGGGCTTCTCCTTCTCTCTCTCACACCATTTGTCTTTATCACAAGACCATCGCTTTTTTGAAAGCAATCTCCCTCTACACTTGTAGCATTTGCTATTGGTGTATGAGACGGTGTCGCCATATGCAGTTTCAGCTACTTGCCGCCTTTGATTTCATTTGTTTCTTTTGTTTCCTCTCCTCCATTGCCTCCTTCACTTTCTCCTCACTACAATATCGTTACTAACATATGTTTATCCTACATTGTCAAAAATTACATTAAATTTAAAGTAGATTCAACGTACGCACGTACATTAAAAGGAGATTAACCTACCTATATATTAAATTTAATTCTTAAATTAAAGTCAATGTAGATTTAATGTACTGTTAACTTAACTTACTTATGTACATTAAATTTATTGTACGTGTGCATTAAAATTACTGTGCGTGCACATTCAATTTAATTTAGAACTGAAAATTACTTTCGTGTACTTTTACATTAAAAGTAATGCACAAGCATCTTCAATGTCACCAGATGAATCCCATCGATTTTTCTTTTCTTCAGTGGATTGGTCTTCCAAAGGTTTTCTTTCAATCTAGACCTTTTCCTCTATTTCTTATTCATTAGTTTACCCTTTGATTTTCACAATTCTCAATGCCCCTTTGCTTCCATTTCTTACACACACACACACATACACGCGCGCGCACACACACACACGCAGACCGCAACACTTGTATTAATTGTCATCGTCTTTCCTGCCACATCATCATCACCACCAGCTACTTCTAGTCTTCCCCGCCATTTTCAGTACCCTTGCTTCCTACTGCTACTAACTTTACCTCACCTCCTCCTGCCAACGTCCCCAGCTGCTGCTGCCATAGCTGCTGCTGCTGCTGCTCACCACCCACCACCGTCTCTAGGCAACACGGCCCCCACTGTCTTCAACCACGTGCCTCTTCGTCACTCCCAGCCGTGCTTCTAGCCACCAGCCCCACCATTCCCAGTCACCAGCCCCCGCCACCAGACACCGTCCTATACCCAGACTCCTCCTCGCACCGCTTCCCTCACCGTCGCCATCAGTCACCGCCCTACAGTCCCAGGTCTCGTTCACCCGCCGGTGCCCATTCACCTCACCGTCCGCCCATTCACCTCACCGTCCTCAGGCACCTCCGCTGCCCTAGTTGCCCCAGTCGCCGTCCCTAGAGAGTAGTCCCAACGTCCCCAGTCACCTATTTCCTCCGCTCACCCCCAGTCACCGCCCCAATGTCTCCAGCCTCCTCCTCCTATTGGTATCCTCGGACACTACTCTCCCCGCCCCTTGTTGCCGTCTTGCCCATCCCAACCATAGCCCCCAGCCCCGCAGCCACCTGCTCCCTCTGTCGCCCTCAACCACCTCCCACAGTCACCCTTCTCAGCTGCCGCCCCCACCCATTCCTAACCTCCTCCTCCTGAAGCCACCCCCAGTCACAACTCCCCTCGTCCCCAATATGTTTGCCGCCCCCGCTCGCGGAAGCCCCTGAGCGCAGCGGCGTGGGACGCGGCGGCCGACGCAGGTGAAACGCACGGGGCGGAAGAGATGCCAAGGAGAACAGAGGTCGCGTCGTGTCGGAGGGCAAGCGACTCGAGTAAAGTGCAGTCAGGAGGCTGGCGGCCGGCGGCCGGTAGAGGTTCGCCACTCACACAGGGGTGGACAATCCCCAGCCGGCGGCAGGCATTTCAAGGTGTTCGTAACAGCGGAAATAATTATAATATACCTGTAAGAAATCACGAAATGGCGAAATTACATGTTGCGTGGTAATCAAATGTGTGATCAATAATTCAAACTGATCACTCATTAAATGCCCCTACTGGGATGCGAATCTGGTTTGATGCCCGGTCGAATCTGGGTGATGCCCTAATTCGATGGACAATTTGAATTATTTATCATATCTATTACAATGTAACCAATTTATATTCGAACAAAATTAATGTGGATTGAAATTTTTTCGACGTATTTGCGAATTCAGTGGCAACACCATTTGTGACAAAAAGTATGTGTAGAGATAAACCACAGAAAGTATTATATTCTTAAACCGAGTGGTGATATCAAATAAACAGTTGAAATTATTTGTCATTTTTGTTGGCTGACCGGTCGACACCTTAAATTCTTTAACAAGGCGACGGAAGAAAGAAAATGTTGGGCACCATCCTCAAAAGTATCCTTGCCCGGTGAGCCAAAAAAACCTTGTTCGTGGCCTTGGTCGTGGATGTCTCCGACTCCCCTTGCAATCACAACAAAACGACGTACAATATTTAGATCTAAGAAATAGTAGTCTCCTCATTCAAGTTTTCTCCTCTTACATTTCTCAATAACAATAAGAACTTTTCTAAGCAATTAAAGATATTTATACACTTTTTTTCAGTTCAAAATATTTTGAACAGGTTTTGACAAAATATAACGATTTTTATTTCAGTTCTTAGTCAATAAATTGAATTCCAACACTGTACATAACATTGATTAAACTACCATCGGATCCATACACACAGAATGTGTACGTTGAATTTCTCAACTTGAGTTCCGGATTCCATCTCTTCTCAGGCTTGGCAAAGCTGTCACATTTATCCGCTTAATGGAAGCCTCTTGATGTTCCTTTAATGAGACACGGCGCAGACACTTCGGAGCTTCTAATTACGTACGCTTACTATAAGTTAAAAGACTACGGGCCTGAGCGCTCTGTAGGTCATGAAAAACGCTTGTTGTGAAAACATCTTTCATCAATGGTACGTATGTGTAATGACGTTACGGTTCTGATAACAAAATTAAAACTTTTAAAGCAAACTAATCATTTCAATCTCTAATAATTATCTGTTTTCTTTGACTTTTGTTCTAAGTACCCTGTTCCCGCCACTCTCTGGAGGAGAATTCTGGCAGCCGGGCTGTTCCGATCCGTGGTTTTCCGTGATTTCTCCATTGAACAACAGGCAAATGCTGGCGCAGAACCCTAAAAACGGGCAACAGATCGCGCGCAATATTTCCTTCCTCGTCCTTGTCTTGTCTTCTCCCTTTCCTACAATACACTACTGACATGACAGGAGACCATTTATGAACTTAGTGCTTGTACCGACTCGGGTGGTGCATTGCTGGTAGAAGATACGTGGCTGGGGCAAATCTTGCGAGCTACGTTTAAGTCGACGCCGGTCTTACCATTAAGCAGGAGAAGATCACAGTCACTTTCCGAGATAAATCTGGCAATAAAGTTACGGGATTAATGATCTTCGCAGTTTATGCCTCCCGAATCACTAATCAATCTGTTTTCTCTTACAGCTAACACGAAGTCCTTCTAACGGCGAATATATGATATTGCAGCAAACAGTGATGCGCAAAAAATCAAACCCGTGAAACGGGGCAGGCTATAATAGCGTACACGGTCAGGAATTACATTAAATTAAATGTTCGGCGGTACATGCATTTAAATGTACCTTGTACATTAAAGAGAAATTAATGTGCCTGTACATTAAATTTAATGCTTAAATTAAAACGAATGTAGATTTAATGTAAGACTATTAACCTAAGTTACTTCTGTGAATGAACGCATACATTAAATTCAATGTATACGTACTTTAAAGGTACTTTAATGTACACGTACATTACATTTAATGTACACGCACATTAAATTTACTGTTCGTGTACATTAAATTTCATATACGTACATGAAAAGTACTTTTGTATACTTTTACGTTAAAAGTAATGCAGAAATTTCTGACACTGTTGCGGAAAAATAGTTTTGCGGAGGTAGCGTAGCGTATAAATAGAAATAGTTTAAACTTTGTCATCAATAGTATTCGCTAACACCTGAACTACAGTCACAAATCACTGTAAACATGAATGTTGAACGTGCCGCGACCTCACACAAGTCATGCGAACGATCTTGGCTATTCGGATGACGCCGCGTCGAAGGATAAAATGTCGACCTTTGGACCTTTTGGACTTATCTTGGTCTTCATCAGCGTTGACGCGCGATATGTAAAGAACTGAAGTGTGGGATTTCAGCCCTGAGGAAGAGCATGATAAGGATGATCGAAATGTTGGCTTCACACCCTTTAATGCGACGTCACCTGGGCAGCCAAGATCATTTTTAAGAATGTGGAAGAATGCTTTACAATGAACAATTGTGCTAAATCATGTAATTAATTCGACCGAGAGAGAGAGAAAATACTGAAACACCTTACAAGGCAACAATACATTCTGTGCGATAACAACATCAAGTACGTTGTTGCATTTTTAAGAACATAATTGAGTTCTAAAATTAAAGAAATTTCAAACACATTACTCCTTCCACACATTTTAGTCATTCTTAACATCTTTCAATGTCGCTGGCTGTGTAAACTCGCACTCCAAATGTCCAGCAGCCATTGACGACACCAACGTGGCTATCGGGCGGCGGTTGTTCACCCCTGAGCCAGAGGGATGCACGGGAGCCCGCCGATCTCCGTGGGCAGGCGTCTGCGGCGGCGGCGGTGGGAGGTCGTGGCAGGGAGGCCCACTGGCCGCTCCGACAGCCGGCAGCGCCCGCGGGCGAGGGCGGAAAGGTAGAGGGCGGCAGGCTCGGCGGATGAAGCGAGATCAGCGAAGGCGGCGAGGGCGACAGGGGACGGTGGCAGCGGTGAGGGCAATGACGGCCGCAACGGGGTGGCTGGAGCGTGAGTGGCATGGGACCGGCAAGAACTACGAGGTTGGCGGGGACGTCAGGCGCGGCGAGGGGACAGGGGCGGCGAGGGCGGCAGTGGCGGCCATGATGAAAGGGACAGGGGGGTGGGGACAACGAGGATGAAAAGTGCAGCGGTGGCGGGGCGGCAGGGAGGCGGGGTGGCTGGAGCAGCGGGTGCGGCTGGGGTGGCGGGGTGGCAAAGGTGCGGTAGGGGTAAGGGGTGGTAGGGGAGGGGGCGGGGAGGTGAGGAGACGCGGGGGTGGCTGCGGTGGCAAAGGTGCGGTTGGAGTAAGAGGCGGTAGGGGGCGGGGTGGTGAGGAGGCGCGGGCGGCGGACCTAAGGGGACGACGGTGGGGACGGCGGGGACGGCGGGGACGGCGGGGACGCGGGGACGGCGGGGACGGCGGGGACGGCGGGGACGGCGGGGGACGGCGGGGACGGCGGGGACGGCGGGGACGGCGGGGACGGCGGGACGGCGGGGACGGCGGGGACGGCGGGGACGGCGGGGACGGCGGGGACGGCGGGGACGGCGGGGACGGCGGGGGACGGCGGGGACGGCGGGGACGGCGGGGACGGCGGGGACGGCGGGGGACGGCGGGGACGGCGGGGACGGCGGGGACGGCGGGGACGGCGGGGACGGCGGGGACGGCGGGGACGGCGGGGACGGCGGGGACGGCGGGGGCGGCGGGGACGGCGGGGACGGCGGGGGCGGCGGGGACGGCGGGGACGGCGGGGACGGCGGGGACGGCGGGGACGGCGGGGACGGCGGGGACGGCGGGGACGGCGGGGACGGCGGGGACGGCGGGGACGGCGGGGACGGCGGGGACGGCGGGGACGGCGGGGACGGCGGGGACGGCGGGGACGGCGGGGGTAGCGGGGACGGCGCGGGCTGCAGAGATGGCAAGCGAGGCGATGGCGAGGGGGGTGGTGGGATAGTGGCGGGGTGGGGTGGGGTGGGCCGGACGCGAAGCGCAGAGAGAGGATGTGTTTGGTCAGCGTCCTGCGCTGTTTTCTCCGACAACACTCCCGCGCCGCCGCTCGCCCGCCGCCGCTCGCGCCACTCGTTCCGCCACCAGCGCCTGGACGTGAACTTCGCCCCGATCTCTATTACATCCCAATGACCCACTAAGATCACCCCATCACAAATTAACGGAAAATTTCAAAACAGTAATATGCTCTGATTAAGTATATTCGATTTTACTTCGCCCGCTTTCTGTTATTTTAATTTTTGATATTTTTAATACATATAGTTTTAACATATTTAGGTATAGTTTTAATATATTATTTTAGTTTAGGTAACTAAATATGTTCCATCAATTCCAATCGTTGTTTATCTCTAATTTAATAGCACCCGTGCAATTAAAATTGCACTGTGCAGTTAAAACTCCACACCTACCAATCGGTAATCAGAAATGAAACCAAATCGTTTAATTAAGAAACTATAGTACAGACTTAGCCAAGATTCTTCCAGTCGGCCATGAAACATGAATAAAAAGGTACATCACAGATTACGTTCTATCTACCAAAACTACATATGAACAACGAATGAATAAAACTAAGTGGGCGAAGTAAATGTTCAGCTAGCTGACCAAAGAAACTAATAACAATTTGAATGAACTGAACCTTTCGTACGAATTTTTCCACACTACATAAAACCCTGTCGATCTGCCTTGAGTCGAAGATCTACGATTTTGAGAAACATTCGTTAATTTCTGAGGGTACTTTACATAAAGCTCATTACACATTTTCAAAAATTTCTGAAAAATAGCTCCAATTTTTTTCTTTAAATTTCTTGTAAGAATAGAGTAAAATACACCTATAAAGGTGGCATAGGTGGCGATTTTCACAGTTAACTCTGAATTTTAGAAAATTGCAAAAGTTGAATTTTTTCCGCGTTTTCTACAACTATAAAATTGAAGACAGAGATATTTTTCCTACAAAAAATTGTTGCCCATAAATAGTTCTTTCATTAAGCTCAGGTAGATTTTTTTTGAAAATTCCAGAAGTTTTCGTACAATAGTGCGTTCAATATTTGCAATTTAAAAAAATAACAAATAAGATTTTCTCAAAAACAGCTCAAAATTTTTTCTTTAAATTTTTGATAGGGTAGTGACAAATGTACACTATAAGATGGCATAAACGCCATATGGCTCGATTCTTTTGTTGTTTCAAATATTACATAAATGTAATTAAAAAATAGTACCTCTCACGCCGATAATATACACATTTCCATCAATCTGTATACACTATTGTATTTATGAGTGCAAGTATTTTAAAATGACTTTAAATGAAGTTTTTCGAAAGATGATGAATAGATGGTGAATAGATTCCTGTGAAAAATAGCTTCTAATTTTGCATTTACAGTAATACATTATCGCCATTTTCTTAAAACTGACTTCAAATTTTTGAATGGAAATTTTCATTTCGGACGAGGTTTTACCCTTCTTTAATATTCTTGAATTAATATTTCGATTCTACTATTAGGGAACCGAAAAGTTGAGATTTTAAAATAAAAAAAATACATTCGGCGACGATAGATGACAGCTGGCTAGATAGGGCAAAACAGTAAAGCCAGTCCACACCAAGGAAACTAGAAAACATTATTACGACTAAGTCCGTGCCATTCTGTAGCACCACTAGTTTTACAAGTGTATTTTTTGTGTTATATGTTTATGTATATGGGAAATATCCATGTATGAAATACCAACAGATGTTCTCAATGTTAGTAGACAAGAGGAAATAAGGTAAGAAGTTATTAAGAGGCAATCAAAAAGACCGTTAAGACCCCAATGGTGACTCCCGAGCTTGAGAGGCTGGGAGCAGCCCACGAACCCCGAATGAGCTGGCTCGACGGTCTGATTATTTGGTTAACTAAATAATAACGTGGTAGGCAGCACTTGTTTGCGGCGAGAACCCGTCTCGCCCCTTTGTACTGTCACAGGCCAACATGTACATTTGATGAACGTTTATAACTGATCAGCCTATTAGTCACTAACGATTAAAAGTGAGTAGTGAATAACAACGCATAGGCATGCTATATCAAAATTTTCAATACTTTTCGTTTGGAAAATGTATCATACCTCACTATTGCAAGCTTTAACAGTATGAGTGTGTGACAAAATGCAGCAAATTGATCACGTGTTCAGAGTTTTGATTCTTAATTTTTACGTAAAAATTCATTGTAAATATAAGGCAATGCTCAGACTAAATGTTGGCTTATGTAAATCATAATTGTCGTAGGCCGGAGTCTTGCGGTAACTTGAAAGTTCGGCAGTGAATCCATTCCCCCTATCCCTAAAACATTTAATTATTTACACTACTAGTTATAATTATTCACAAATGAAATTGACGTAGAAATTATCAGTACTTGTGAGTTCCGACATTTATAATAATGTTCAACATTTTGTACAGGTACAGCTCCTTTGAAAATAATTAATTTTATTCGCCCTTGTTACCACCGAATTATTTTCATTTCTAACAAGACCATTTTACAGAACACATTCTCACCTCTCTTTTATTTACATATTAATCTTCTCTGGTATCTTTGCTAAGTTTCCACAATGAAAAATAACTATTGAATATAAAAATATCGGTAGACTCGAGTTACAGATTCTTTACTGTATAATTACGAACGCTGTAAGGGAAATGAACTTATATCTTCACAACAGACACTAATTTAGTTTACGCATTAAATAAACTTTCAAGTTACCTTTGTTACTTTATGGTCCCTAATCCATTACTAAAATTACAAGAAAAGGAATCAGTAGTAGTGCCGTTATAATTTCGTACATGATGACGCTTGTCACCATGTGTGATCACTAGAGATCGGATTTATATGTAATTACATATTTTTTGTCTTTCTACTTACTGTTCTTAAATTTGTAGTCTGGGTGACTCGGTTCCGTCCTAACACAATATTCAATTTTTTCCTAACATATTTTTATATATTTATTACTATAGTATATATTTTACATATTTTGGTATTTGAACGAAATATTTTTCTTTATATTATTTGTCTTCAATTTTATTACACATTTTTTATGAAAATGAATATTTTGTTTTAAATCAGCATTTTTTTCCATCTCCTAAAACTCAGCATTATTAGTTCGTGCTGTCTCCTCCAGGTACCCCATGTGAGGACGCGTGATGTTTTCAGACTCCCGCACGTCTGCTTTGGTTATCTCAGTAAAGGGAAGCGCGCGACAGTGACTGAAATCATTTTCCCCTTTAGGTGTGAAAAGTATCGCGGATCGTGACTTTTAACCTTAATTTTGGAGAAACATTGGCGATCGGCAAGTGTAGCATTTAATGAGAGTGCTTCACGTTGAAGTGATGTATGCTGGTCGTAGATATCGTTAGTTGGTACAATGTCTTCTATTGCGTCTAGTCTGGCTGCAAAACTACAGTTCTGAATAGCAATAGATGAAGTTTTACTTCGGACGGAAAAGTTGTATACTGCAATGTGTGCATCAACTTATGCTCTCCAAATGATTTTTATGACGTTTGTATTATTTTTAAAATTTGTTTGGGAAATTTTTTAAGAACGTAATTTCCTATTATTTAAATGTGTTTTGTAATTAGTGAAGTTTCATATTACACATTTTATCTGTTTTACATATTTTTACTGTTTTTAATGTATATTTATGTACATATTTTGACGTTTCATACTACATATTTTTCCGGTCTCTAGTGATCACTAAAACATCTTTAATCGACATCATTAAATTGACACTTTTATGGCTTCGATCAGGTAAATCAAGAGTACGAGAAGTAATCTACGAGATTTAAGTTACAATTAAAAATCTCCGGATCACGTGATTAATTTGCCTGATACAATACCTTCTCTAAATATAGTGCATTGAAGAACTATTTTGAGTTGGCTAGATTTTCAAGACTTCGTCTCCTCAAAACTGAAAATATTCCTCTAATGATAGGAAAATAGCTCTAGAAGTGCCATCCACATATTTTTGTATACCAGCATTATAAACGATATACTGCATTGCAAAAAATCGTTAATAAAATGGCATCTTGTGGCATACATTACGACATATATAAACAATTATATCATCATAGATTCAGTGAATCACAGTCAAAGAATTGTGGTGACGGCGGTAAACCGCACAACCGACCGAATCACAGCGGTCGAATCGATGGGGAAGAGGGGAGAGGTGGTAAAGCGAAGGGCCGACCACCGTTTTTTCCTGCAGAAGTCAAATTCCCGTGACGTCACAATAATGTTGTTTCCGAAAATTAATTTTGCTTCCCTTATAACTTTGAAAAGCGTTTATACAAAAACAAGAACTATGGAATTCCTTTATAATGTTGCTTCATTGCATATGTCCACATTTGAAAATTCGCTCCCAAGTTCGCTCGTATTCAAAACATGTACATATGCAACAAAGATTAACACTGTAAACTAGTTGCATAATGAACTACTAAAGTGAAAAGTGTAGAAATATGTATAAGAACGCTACGAATGAATAATAAAATGCACATGCAATTCTGAACACACTGTACTATGTAACGCATGTTGCCATCATGCGTAACCCTAAAATAGTAGGTTGTAAGCTCTTAATACTCTGTTTATGCCCCCTATAACAACTGGAGTTATATTTATTAGTTATTAATTTACGGTATGTAACCTTCATGAACTTTCTACTACTTTTTTTATTTAATGGTCCTGGGAATCCTATTTCGTTGTTTGGTTGGTCTGAAAATTACACAATCTAAAAATGTACACAAAATTAACAGGCATTTTGAAATTTTTATTGACTCAGTATTAATGTCTCCTGCTATAGACAACTTACTATTCGAGTCCCGACAGTGGCAGGGTTTTCGACACTGTCTTGTCAGGTAGGTCGAATTCAGTCGCTGTCTGAAGGAGATTTCTCATTACCGGATGCTCTTATCAGTAGTTCTCCATGTTTTTTCCAATCAACACCAGGGGAATAAAGAAGAAATACCTTAAGAAACGGGCCACGGACCGCGCGCGATCTTTCTTTCCTTCTCCTATCCTCTCTCCTTACACACACGTACACTAAAATGTACAACACTACTACACATGCCAGGAGACTGGTCGGGAACTCAGAACTGGTCCCGGCTGGGGGCGGTGCTCCGATGGTGGGAGATACCTGGTTGTGGTAAACCCAGCTAGCCGACGGTAGGTCGGCATCGAATCTCGCCATCCAGCGGGAGAAGAACACCGCCACCTTCCGAAAAAGTACACCATTCTTACGGGACAAATGACTAGAAGTTGACGCGCTCGGAATCACTGTTTATCAATCAATCAATCCACATTCCCACGTGACAGTGTTTCAAAAGGAGGAGACTCCTTTCTTTCTTCTATTTTTCCTGTCCTGCCGCTTTCGCCGCTTTCCGAGACGTTGTGTTTTTGCAGGCGAACTGTGCGTCCTCCGCGAGGCAAGACCGATAGCCACCGGCGCCCAGCCGTCCCCCCCCTACCTCACCCACCCACGGCACGACCGCAAGCCGGTGACGAAGAAATCCCTCCGCACAACGCCCTGCAAAGCCCCAAAGCTGAAGTGGTGAAGGGGAAAAAACCGCTAGACACGACTTGCCCTTGTCGTATGCTCTTTCAAAAATACACAGCATTTCTCTGTATTGAAGGGCGACCGTACATGAGAGAGGGGATTTTCTTAACTTCCTCATCGTATGAGATCGTCAGATTTGTATAAACCATTAGCCCTCACACTCTTACGAACGGTAAAAGAATTTATAATATTTAAGTTCTTAAGTTGTCTTAACTTTAAGTTAAAATGTATTATCAGAGTAAATTTAACATAAAAATGTGTTATATATAGAAAAAAAACTTACTTGTAAAAGTTATTTATCTTACAAGTGGCTAAATATTATGTGTATGTTTTATTAGTATATTTTGTGTCTACTAGTTTTCATTAGAATTTTTATTTGCATTAGTATATTATATTTTAGTTGGCACAACGAGCTGCAAAGCGCCAGCCACAGAAGCCGGGACGAGCGCCGTGCAGTATACTATATTCTGTTTATTTGCATTTTTCGATGAAAACCTAAACTGATCATTGCTTTTGAATTTTTTCCAGAGATTCTGTGTATCTAACTCTCGCATGGCCAGAGGTTTTGGTTCAATTTCTGCACACATACAGAAATGTAAGAAATTGATTATACAGATGTAAATATATCTTAGGTGGGACGCAACTAACCTTTATATCTCAGTGATATTATGCGGTATATTTTGCGGAAAGAAATAAACATGGTAAAGTTTGAAACTTCTCACACGTTGTAAAAGCCTCTCGTAGTTTTACAAACAGCTTCTTACACCTTACGTTTTGAGATATATTATCCAGGGACATCAACTAAGTTAACGCTTTCGCTACTCTCTTGATTGAATATAATACTCTTACATTTATAATATCTTTATAACCGTTCCACTCACCATAATTAACAAACGCATTTACCAGGGTTTCGCAATCCCTGGATGTTTGCTTTTCATTTATTACTGGCATCACAGGCACGGCATAAGATTTTTAATCTCCGAATGGTATTGGGAATACGAGGGATAGAAAATTGTAGATATTAGATAATAATCAATAAAAAAATTCAAAATAATCTTAAAACATTCCTGAGCATATTTGTTTATTTACCGGCAATTTTGAACTAGCATTAATCTAAAGACATGATAAATTAAGTAAACTAAGCTCAGTTTTTCGGATCCCAATTTTGTAGTCACATTAAGAAAAAATATACCAGAAATAAATCTATGAAATGACTACAAGGAAACGTAGTACAGAATAACATAAATAATTAGGTTGAGAATGGTAGTTTGATATGAATACGAGACTAGCACGGACTCCATACGAGACGGGTTCAATAGAGAAACATGCCTGGAAAAGGGAATACGCCACTCGTTAGTCGCACTCTTCTCTCAAAGGTCTTTGAAAGGGTCTGCTTCTGTGAACCAGTGCGTTGGTTCGCAAGAGCGAATAGTGCGAGTGAAAGAGGACTGACCCTTAAAGCCCTTAAAGCAAGAGCACCCGTGAGGATAAAACGTGCTTCGTGCAGAATAAAGGCAAGAAAAAATTCGTGTGGAGCGGAAGATATGGTACAGAAGGGAATAGAAAACATAATGAAGGTAGAGAATGGGACAGAAAACATGACAGATTGTCACAAGAAATGCGTAGGACGGTTAACAAGGAAGACAATTACAAGCATATGAACTTAGTTGTAAGCATGAGAAAAGGGGAAAGTATTCAAAACAACGGAACGCTTGCAAATGACAATACATCAAAAGAATACAAAAAGTATGAAAGACCCAAAAATATGCTCTGGCAAAAGGAAAGAATACCATAATGAAATGGACATTCACTAAATATAAATATACAATGAGATACATATTGTTAAAACATAAGATACTAAGATGGAAAATATGAACATGAAAGCGAGCTTGGACTTTCATTTTGTGGCATGCATCCACCACAGCTTTAAGAAAAAGAAATGAATTTGAATGTTTTGCAATAAATAATGAATTCAATAAAGGAGAGTTTAGAATTACCGGAGAGTTTAGAATTACTGGAAAGTTTAAAAAGCACAGAGCATAAAAAGCATTTCATGTACTCGTAGATCGAGAGTTGCTGAGATTTTTACCTGAGTTGTCCAATACCATCGTCTCGTGAAATACTTATAGTCATGGGGACAAGTTATATAATTTATTTATAACAAATGTACAACGTATTTGGTCTAATGCACAGCATTATTTTATGCAGACCGCACACTGACGGTTTTTGGCGAGAGAGACTCTCAACACGACTGTCGTTGTCCCTTCAGGTAATAGCGTTTTTGTCGAGATGTGACCATGATGATGATGATGATGTTGATTATGTAAAATGATCTGGTGTAGGTAAAGTTCTCATGATGTAAGATTTTGGTAAATAACATACTGATTAGCCGCTCATTCCTTCTAACCCCTCAGTCTCGGGGGCGTAGGGGTTGAAGCAGTGGTTCTGGAGAAACGCTCTAAAACGCAGAACCAAATGCTACGTTTCAAAGTCATGCCAAATGCATAGGCGTTTTCGCCATATGTTTATGACGATCGTAGGTAAGGGCAGAGGATAGGGCAAGAAAGAGGAAGGATAGATTGCACGCAGTCTACGGCCAGTTTGTTAAGGTACTGCTCCAGTATTCGCCTGACGTTGATCGGAGAAACCTAGAAAATCTAGCTATCAGAGCAGCCGGTTGCTGTAATTCTCCTCGAGACAGTGGCAGAATTCGACATAGCTATCTAGCTAGTGTCGAAAATCCTGCCACCGTCGGGACTCGAACCTTGAACCTCCGGGTCAGAGGCACTGCAGTGGCATCTGCGTCATATCCTGAGTCACCTCTCCCGGCCCATCCCGATCCAGAATCACTCAATGAGCCTGAGCCATTCCCCTCATAATTCACCCCCCTCATAAGCACTCTACTGTCATGTTTGAGTGGAAGTAAATGTTAAACATCAGGTTATCAACTAATCAGAATAGATCAAGACATCGGCGTACAGCTAATCCTTCTTCTACTCCCATAAGTGAATATAAAACTTATCTCATCTACCAGCCAAAGTTATAATTGATATATTTTGTGTCCGGGCATGTTATGGTCATTGGACACAAAGTTTAATGTCGGTTGTATGTCAGAAGGTGGCGATATTCCTTCCCCGCTGCCTGGTGATATCTGGTACCGACATACACATCGGCTTGCGGAGTGTTTCTCCCCCACGTATCTATGCCAGAGGGGCACAGCTTCAAAAGATAGAGATATCTCACGGCTCTAAACTGGTCTGCCGACACATGATGTAGGGTAGTGCATTTCATTGACAGTGTGTGAGTGTAAAGGGAGAGAAGATTACAGCAATGAAGGAGAAGAGAACGACCGCAGTTCATGGCCCATTTGTTTTGGGACTGCTCGGGATTTGCCACGTATTGATAAGAAGAAAAAAACCTATCACAACTGCCAACCTCAGAATTCTTGTCCAGTCAGCGCCTGAATTCGACAAATTAGCTAAATAGCAAAAATTGGGTAATGTAGAAAATTCTCCAGCGTTATAACTCGAACTGTATCATCAAAAGACACTTCTGTGGTTACAAATGTTGCACATGACTGCCTCAGCCAGACTACTTGCGTATATTCATGGCAGTGTGCCTCAGCGGAAGAAATAAACGAAAAGCTGCGTTCACAAACTGCCCAGTGCCACGGCAGCGTGTTGCACTGCTAGAGCTAGGACAGGGCCAGAGCCTGCGTCGATAAGGGGCCATTACAGGACCGAGCAGGCATAACCAGCTCATGAGCGCGGGTTGTGGAACCAATAACCGTTCTCCCAATGGCGGCCCTCGGGCAGTCGACGCGACCCGGCCTAATGAAGCCAAATGTTCACTCCGGTAAGTCCCTCTTGCCGGGACAACGATGTTCGTACACAACCCATGGAGATAACATGGGACGGAACCCATGGAGATAAGAAGACGGAATCCTGAAAACCAGATTTTTCTAAGTCCAATTTTGAAACAAAATGGCGTTCATTGTGTTCTTTATCTTTGTTTGCATGTGTAAATAAAACAAAGTCGTAAGATTCCACTCCATACCACCCAGAAACAAATTCATTCCTCACTTATCCATTTCACACAAAATTGAAATGGCTCTCCTGAAAAAAGAGTAAGAACAATATGTCGGGGGAGGAAACGTCGAAAAGTGGAAAATAAGCTCTTGAGACAATTTTAAGCATATTTTATCTAATAAACCACTTGGATATTCTGAATGGCTGAGCCGCAATTGGCACTCAAAAGTTGATTTTAAAAAAATGCTTTTTAGAGAAAAAATGCATTGCAGAACCATAGAAACACTCCAGAAACACGTTAATTGTATTATATTTACAAAAGAAGTTAATAAACTTGTTCAGAAGATATGGTATATGAGACAAAATATGCTTAAAATTGTTTTAAGAGTTTATGTTGAAATTTTCAACGTTTCCTCCCTGTACATCCAGTATATTTATTCATGTTTAAACTTTCAACTACTGTAAGGTGTTCGGTGATTTGAGTTCTCAAGGTACAAGAAAACAAACAAGGTACAAGAAAACTAACAACGACCTAAACAGCCACAATATCGGCTTCTTCTTATTTCTTTTCCTGAGTATCCATGTCACTGTACCATACAACAGTGACGATATACATAGCAAGTGTATCTATTTTTTCTACTAAACGTGCCTACTATTCCTAGGTGAAACTCAAAAGAATACCACCGATATTATTATAAGATTGAGATACTAAATTCCGCGAAAAGTTTGTTTGCATGTCATTTATACTTGTTACAAAAACGTCTTGGGAACTTAAGGTGGTTCATTTTAATTTTTTAGAACGTTTGTTACTCGCTATTTTTCTATTTTATGATTATATCATCTTTGTTAATTTCTCTTCACACAATTACATTATAGTTTTATTTGACTTTCTTACAATTTTATCACTTTGTATAAAAAAATTGTTTCTTCCTTATAGTAGTTATGGGTTATTTCTGTTGGTTTCTACTAAATGTATCACATGCTCACGACTTAGCCGTCAAATTAGAACATTGTGCTCGACTACAAATTATTCATGGTAACCTCAATGACACCAATGGCTTCTCTGACTCTGATGTTTCTCAAGGACGAGCCAAATAGTGGAGAGTCACTGTGTAACTTACTGCCTGCATGGCTTGCGCGAAATAGTTGGTGGAATTAACGCGGAGTTGTAGCAACCATGTTAACGATGCGCCAGGGCAACATGTTCGAGAATGCAGCGCTCATCGTTCAGCGGTGGCGCAAATGGCAACCAAGTATTCCGAAGTGTGGAAATGCCTCTGCGACGCCACTGCTGGTTCCTATCAATTACACGGTCTCAGCTGAGTCACTCCTCTGTACAATGGATATTTCAATTAACACGTGCAAAGGAGCAATTAAGGAACGCGATAATGATATTAGAGTTTATTACGTATGGCTTTCATTATTTATTATTAGTAATTACATTAAATTGATATTTAATGATATTTCTTCATAACTTCAAAATTACAAGTTAAAGAATTAACTGCATCTCTCCGAAATGCTTTGTAGAACTATTTACAGGCGTTTCCAATATCAAACCTCGACGTGCACTGATGATTCATTAAAATGAAACGGAATGGGGAAGCTCTGTGTAGTAACTGTCATTGCAGTGCCTCTGACCAGGAAATTATTGAGTTCGAATACCGATAGATGCAGGATATTCGACACTAGCTACATAGCTAGGTTGTGTTCAACTGTCTGGAGGAGAATTCTGTCGAACGGCTGCTGCTCTGATCAGCAGTTTTTCGAGGTTTAACGGAGCAGGACCCTAATGGGCCATGGACCGCGCGACGATCTTTCCGTCCTCGTTCTTGTCCTATCTTCTACACTTTAATTACACACACTTACTTACACGCACTACACTACTACACGTCGGGAAACTAGTCAGAAGGTTAGAGCTCTTTCCGGCTGAAGCGGTGTCCTGCTGGTGGGAGATACCTGAATGAGGAAAATCCCCATGCCGACCTGTGGGTACCTCTGTATCGAAGGCCATAATAAGAAATAACTATCAGTAAAAAATTTCAATAATTATTCCCCTCCTGTTCAATTAATTCCTTATTACATTGTTTGCTATTTGTTGAAATATAGTTAGCGTAAGATATTCTTTTAAATTATGGGCAAAATTATTTACCTGGTGATTATATGCTGGAATCTTGCCTATATAAATATTATAAACAAAATTAAAATCCCTGAAAATTTGTATGATTGAACACTTAGAAAATAAATATTTAGAAAGGGCGTTAAGTAGATTTTTTTGCTCCAAAGGTGACTTTCAACCCCGCAGACCCCTGGCCATCGGGGTTGGGAAGTCGTTTTAATAGCAAAAGCATGAAGTAACGCCCGTGACCCATAAAATGTATCGTTCACAATTTCGTTGCTGAACTAAACGATATTTTGAAACATCTTTAAAGTCTTGTATCAAAAGTAAAATTGCTCATCGTAATCCGTTGTCAAAATTGCGTCAAATAAAGAAAAGAAAGCGTGCATCCAAGTACTACTGCATTGTTTTAATATCTTTTTTTTCTCGGTATTTCTGCTTTCCAAAGGTGTTGATACAAAAACTACTTAATATTATAGGCTGAATCATCCTCAGCTCTGTATGTTAATACACATCCTGCGTAAGTACGTACGATTGAAAGGTAATATGAGCTTGGCGTATTTTCAGTTAGGCAGCTTTATTCATACAACGTATACGAGAATGTAATAATGTTCGAGCTCTATTATCCCTATCTGTACTGCTGATCTTAAAAAACCCACAAGAAGGGTTTGTATGCGAAATGTTCTGTAAGTTTTCGTTTTATTCTATAACAAATCGGTATAACACACAGGTCAATATCATTAATGTGTCCACCCGTCAAAATCCTGAATAGCCCTCGTTTGCAGCTCTGACCGCTGCGAGACGTACAGGAAGAGAGTCAATTAGGTTTTGGATGGAACTGACAGGGATGTGGAATCATTCCGACTCCAGCCATGGTCAGCTGCGCTAGGATCCTCGGTTCCGGCGCCAGCAGCCCGATGGAGAGGGACTCACGAATTCTTCATGAGGTTTAAATCGGGAGAGTTTTGTGACCAAGGGAGTACTTATACTCGTTCTGACGCTCCTTTTACCACGCTCGTTCACTGCGAGCTGAATGACACTTCGAATTGTCCTGCTAGTGGATGCCGTCCAAGTGGTGCTGAGAAAAAACGATCTGCGTGTAGGGGTGGGCATGGTCCCCAAGTATGACTACATACTTCTGTTGAGTCGTTGTGCATTCCAGAATGACGAGATTACCAAACGAATGCCAAGAAAATATTTCCCACACCACCACGCTCCCTCCTCCGGCCTGGATCTACCCCACGATCGTTGCAGTGTGTTTGTGTTCAGACTTTCACGCCGTGAAGACAATTAGTTAGATAGTTCGTTAAGGCTATATTTTACGTGGGGAGACTGGGGTCATCAGGTCAGCTCTTCCGTCTGACGACGCAAATTTGGCTACCATCTAGCGGAGAAAGGGTATTATCTTGGTGGACGAAACAGGCGATGTGATTTTCTCTCAGAGGCTTCATCTTTTCCATGCAGTAAATCTACTACATGGGACACCCAGCTTTACTTTCCCTCCAAAGGAATACGTACAAAGGATTTTTCGCCCTTAAAAATCCTCGGCTTTGATCGGGTTTGAACCCGCAAACTTGGGTACAACAGTCCGGTACGCTAACCATTATACCAGCGAATTCGTGTAAGCCAACGACCATCTGTCCGATGGAGCAGAAAACGCAATTTATCTGAAAAGGCCACCTGTAGCCACTCAGTGGACGTGTAGTTGCGGTTTTGGCGTGCAAATTCCAGCGTCCACCAGCTTCCCTTCATCGCCGATGAACAGAAGTAGCATGGGCGCATAAGCCCAAGCGCAGGCAGTAACATTCGCTGAACAGATGTTGAGGACATCCTGTTGGCAGCCCCTTGGTTCATCTAGGTGGTGATTTGCTCTACAGTTGCAGATCTATCCACCCGTAAACATCTTCTTAACTGTCGCCCCTCCTGTCATCTATGACTCGTGGTGCGCCATACCACGGACATATTGGAAATCACCATTTGGCCAAGCACGGTTTACTTCATCAACGGCGGCACGCGAACACTTTACAAACAGAGCCGTTTCGGAAATGCTTCCTCCCTCGGCCCGGAAGCCAATGACTATACCCTTTTTGGCGTCCAATAAGTCTCTCCTTATCTACGTAGCAACAACGCTTTATATACCCTCTACTGTTTGTCCTACCATCTGCACTTATCTTATGCACTTGTCTTATTGCACATTTACGTCGAATATCAGTGGTGGTCGCATTAATGTAGCCGGTGTGTGTATATGTTGTGACCGCCCGCGCGCGTTTGAAAGACCCGCCGCCGCGCGACGTCAGCGGGGAGTTACCGCCCTCGGTCGGAGAGGAAGGCGACCGTTGCGGGCCGGCCAGGGCTCTCCGCGCGCGGTCGTCACGCCCGAGCAAGCGGGTAGGGACTCGCCACCGCACCTACTCCGCAGCTAGTCGGCGGGCCGCTAGCCCTAGCGGGCTATAAGAGGGCTCCGACCCGACGCCAGGACAGACAGCGAGCGACTGTGTTGGCGACTGTGTTCTGGCGAGTGATTTGCGGTGTGAAGAGTGGTGATGGGCTACGACGACGACCTGTGCTACGGAAGAGGAACTCTCTAGTGGATATTCGACGACTCGGCTGGTTTTGGGACTTCTACTGGACAACGGTGAAACGGCTTTGCATTTGGCACACTCTACGGATGATACGTAACTTTGGCTATTGTACTTGGTTATTGAATAAAAATCGTTTTATGAAATCTTGCCTTTGATTGGATACTACAGTATAGTATTTGAACATTTAAATTAAAACAAGTACTGCCTAATAAATGGAATGTGTTTTTTAGTATGAAGAACACATCTAATTTTTCATCAAAATGAGAAAAACGTACGTTTTAAATATCTTTTAAATTCAAATATGTTATTGTGTTGTTATTTTTTTTCCTCAGGCGTTACGCATTTCACACATAGCACTTACTGAACGAACCCCGCAATAACGGAAAACACCTGAACAACCGAGGAGATGGAATGCAAATCCACTCGCTACTATGATGGAATATCCGAAGCAATTAACTTCTGAGAATTTTTCCGCGGGTGGAATTCGGGCAGAGCAATAATTCCGATGGCATGATATCGGCAACCAGACAGGCGAGAAAGGCACATCACTGCACGATACGGATTCCGCTAATGTTGACTGCTGATTGACACACTGCTATCCACTGCGACGCGTCTGGAATGTCCAATAAATTAACTTCGATCCCGTTCAGTTCCCGTTAAAAAGTATGCGTACACATAAATATTTATTTTCTCTCGATAGGTCTCGGCAATAAAATCAGACATATCGTATAAAAATGAAAACCTGGGGGAAAATGCATTTATAACAAATTCATCATTGATATCTACACATATTAGAAGTGAAATAAATCTTTCTCTGTATTGAATATAAATGTGTCTTCTTTTGTCTTTAAATGACAAGTCACAACATTCAGTGAACAGTCATTAAAGATGAATAGAAAACAATATTGCTGTCGCAAGTAATATCCACGTTAAGACAACTATTCATATGGTTCGTTTCATAATTAAATAAGGTTTAATATTATGTAGGGAAGGAAAAACTCCAGTAGAGCATGATATAAGAAATTAATGACTAAAAATCGGGTACTTCACATTCTGAAACATTTAACTAAGTATTCAAGCATGTCTTAGAGAAAGAAGTTATACCCTCAAAGTGGACCCTCAGTGAAATAACACTAATAAATAAAAAAAGCGAGAAGAGACGATATAAATAATTATAGACCCATAAGCTTGCTGTCAGGTATTTACAAAATATTCTCTAAAATTATTACAAGAAGATTAAAGAACATACTTGAAAACAGCAACCAAGTGAGTAAGCACGATTTCGATCAACCTTTTCAACAGTAGACCAACTTTAAGCTCTGAATCAACTTCTGGAAAAGACACCAGAGTTTAATCTTACTATATATGTGGCATTCATTGATTTCGCGAAAACTTTCGATTCTGTTAAACACTACCCATGTTATAAGCATTATTAAATCAAGGTGTCCCGAGTAAAATATAGTAATGGGAGGAATTTAGTCAGACAGCTGGGCGATAGTGAAAACAGAAAAGGGGGAAAGTTTAAGCAGGGCAGAGGTGTACGACAAGGGGACCCAATCTTCCCACTGTTATGTATTTGTCTGTTAGAAGAAATCCTTAGAAAAATAAATCTAATTGTAGATTAAACATACATGGACAGAAACTCAGTAACTTAAGGTTTGCGGATGACATAGTTTTTGCGAAATCAACCATAGAGTTGGAAAGAAAGATGAATGAACCATCACAAGAATGTCAAAAAACTGGCCAAATAATTTACGCTAAGAAAACAAAAGTAATGAAGAATGGTTCATATCCTCCCATTAAAATAAAAGATTTAAACATAGAATACGTCAATGGATACCTCTATCTGGGAGAAACTGTGTCATTCAAAAACACACAGGAAAAGAAAATTAATTAAAATTAAAATCTCACAAGCTTGGGAGAAATTTTGGGGTGTAAGTTTCATTCTGAACATAAAAAACATAAAGAATAAGAAAACAATATTTGATTCCTGTATACTGCTAGATTTACTTTATGAGGCTCAGACATGGTCTCTCAACTCAAAAACAAACAACTATATGAAAATGTGACACAAACAAATCGAAAGGAAAATGCTAGGAATCACGCTCCGAGACAAAATAACAATTGAAGATCTTCCCAAGAGAACGAAATTAAAAGATACATGCAGAGAGGCAAGGAAAATTAAATGGAGATGGGCCGGTCACATAATGCGAATGGATCCGAAAAGATGGGCACATCGATCTACTATATGGGACACAAGAATAGGGAAAAGTGGAGCAAAGAACTCGTTGGTGCGATAGAATATGAGATACAGTCGGCAAGCTATGGTCGAGAAAAGCGAAAGATAGAGGCTTGTGGAATCTTCTCACACATAGTGAAGATAATAGGTGCGACAATCACAGCGAGGTCAACGATCAATAATGGTCATAAGTGTGATCAATAGCAGCAAACATGATGGACAGTAGTCAATAAGTGAACGGTGGTTAGTGATGGAAATATAATCAGTACACGATAAATAATAAGTGGAGAGTGATCAATAACAATATCGTCAGTGAATAAAGTGAAAAAGGGTCAATAATATAGACAGAGAACAATTCGCTTTGAATAAACGTTCTCCAGGACTAGCTCACCAAAAAGCGGTTACAATTCTGAGTCACCCTAATATTTAAGTGGGAGACCTTGCCCAAGATTGGGATCAATGGCTTTATTGTTATTACTATTACTGTTATTATTATTATTATTATTATTATTATTATTATTATTATTATTATTATTATTATTATTATTATTATAAAGTGAATATGTACTAACAAAACAAAACGTGATGCCAGAAGCACGCAGATTTTTCTGATGAAAAAAATGCATAAATTTTACTTTCTCGCATACTATGTACTTACCTAGTAAAGAGAAAGTATTGTAATGCTGCAGCGGAAAGTGGTGATTTCCGATTGAAAAAAATTGTATTGCGCGACACGATCTTGATAAAATTGGATAAATCTTACTTCTTTATGTTTTAATCTAGTGTCAACACTAATGCCAAAGCCATTTAGACGTTTTTATCAAAAATGGACATTTCAGATCAAACTCGTCAAAGTTGACACCCTAGGAGTTTGAAACGGATATTTTGATTTGGGGAAAGTTTACATGAAGCTTCAACATTTTCATATCTTTCTGCATAATAGCTCCAAATTTTTCAATTAATAAACTACAAAATTTTTCGGTGTCAGTCTGCAACTATATTACTGAAAATAGAAATTTTCCTCTGAATAAAACCTTTTGTTCAAAGATATATTTTTTCAAATCAAAGCAATCGAAATATCTTATCTTGAACGGCTCCTATTTTTTTAAATAGAGCTTAGATTAAAATAGAACTTGTTGCACTTTTGATTAACTCACTGTAACTTTTAAATTAACAGTGAAAAACTACAATATTAATAATAGAACTCTTATTTCTTAATGAAACCTGTTCTAAAAATTAAAGCATTAAATACAAGTACAATTTCTTAAAAGACAATAGCTTTCGAGTGAAGTAAAACAATTTATAATTTTTTTCAGAAGTCGCTCTAAATTTTAATTATTTTTTTCTCGAATAGAGAAAACTTTGCTGATAAAATGGAAGGATTCCCATTTTCATTGAAATTTCTGAATTTTTGTGATTTACAAAACTTACCAACAAGAAAGTATGTGCAGTTGTAGTTCCACAAGTTTTAAATTACTGAAGACAGTTGTGTCAGAACATTCAACAAAATAGGTGTTACATTAAATGCACTGAGGAAAATGATACAAAAAAAAAACAATCTCTATGAATTTAACGTGCGAAAAATTACTGAAACAAACTTGGCTATTGAACACACACAAAAAAAATTATGAATAGTCAAAATGTAAATTAAGTAAGTTATGTAATTTAAGGAAAATATTTTTATTTACAGACTTTCCATTGCAAATGCTCCAGACTTGAAAATATACAACGAATGTTAATGATGGCTGTGAGAAAACCAGGTGGTAAAAAACGAGAATACCGTGTACATAATATCTGATTAGTAGGATCTGGATCACGGGATCGGTCAATTAATGAAACACATTAGTTTGCCAACGTTTCGGAATATTTAATTCCTTCATCAGGGCCAACAAAAAACACAATCACATGCAATAAGGACAACTTTTCTGAACAACAACATTAGAAACGAAACCGAAAGAAAGTGAGCCGGGCCGTGGCCCTGGTCGGACTTGCAATGGACTTGTGTGCTTAAACAACTCTATATTAAAGTTGGGCTGTAGGCGAACATGATGTTTGACCAGTTTATGCATTAGTAAGGTGTGTACCGCTTATATTATCTTGGCTTATATATACAGTATATTATTTATTTATTTATTTATTTATTTATTTATTTATTTATTTATTTATTTATTTATTTATTTATTTATTTATTTATTTATTTATTTATTTTTCTTCATTTAT
>BLKR01006219.1:0-62097 GCA_011170035.1 Teleogryllus occipitalis
ACACATAGTTAAATAAACGTTGAAAGTAAAAACATACTTCTAGTGTTACCTACCATTCGTAAATAATTATAAGAAATATAAAAAAATTTTGGATTGACAAATACAAAAACACCGTGTCCTGATACAAAGTCACCGACGGAATGCAATGGATGTTTACAGGAGACATACTATAATTGGTCAAATACAGAGTTACGTAATATTAACATTAAAATTTGCTATGGCAAAATATTTGCAGCAAATACACTATCATAATAACATGTATAACAAAAAATGTATAACAATCAACATTCTTGGTCTCCCGAAGAAGTGTGAGTTATGAGCATGCAATTTCTTAGCAATAAAGTCGATGCTTCGTGTTCTATTTACATCTGTACTACAACATTTCTACTCAAAATAACGTTCATATCTGGGTAATATTTGTGATATTTACCGTTTAAAGGTTTATTTTCTATTAAAAAAAGCAAAAACAACAACTCTGTTAAAAGACCCTCTATAATACGGAAGGGAAAATGTTTAAAATTCTGGAAAAAGTGTGTGTTATACGCCCACAAACAGAGTTTACAAATAGTGGGGTTAAAACAGCAATACTTTCTCGTCCTTAGAAACGGTTACATACTATTATGTCGCAATTTCTGCCTATATATCAACAAATCTCAGTCAGTGGGTGCTAGCAAGAATGCGCGCATGCAACACTGGACATTGGCAACAATGGGCACATATTTTCGTATCAATTCTTGCTTAAAATGCCATTCTTTAATAAATGGAACTGTTGTTCAATATTCATTGTTGTGGTATTATGAAAGTTCTTCTAAGGCATTCTCAATGTAACACTTAACACCGCTATTTCATTTCAAAAAAATATTTTTCGCTGTGTTCAAGGTAAGTTTATTCTTAAATAGTGCATTTTCTTTTACATGATTGGGAGCGGTAGAACAATGGATCAACTCGTGTCACTGCAGTGCCCCTCACCAGGAGGTCCTAGGTTCGAGTTCTGACGGCGGCAGGATTTTCGACACTAGCTTGTCTGCTAGGTCGAATTCAGTTGTTGTCTGAAGTAAGTAAATTTCCGTGGTTTCTCCGAACAACACCAGGCGAAGGCCGGAGCAGTACTCTAACAAACGGGCCACTGACCGCACGCGATCTTTCCTTCCTCTTCCTTGTTCTATCCTAACCCTTTACGCACACACACACACACACACACACACACACACACACATACTTACGTACATGCACCCCACTACTGCACATGCCAGGAGACCGGTCGGGGATTTAGAACTTATCCCGGCTGATAGAAGATATCTGGTTGAGGAAAACCCCACTAGTCGACAGTAGGTCGGCGCCGAATCTCGCCATCCAGTAGGAGAAGATCACCGCTACCGCACGTGGAAAAAAATATGCACTATACTTACGCGAATAATGACCTCGGTAGTTGACGCGTCCTGAATCATTAACAATCAATCAGTCTTTTACATGAAGATTTACAACCAAACAAGACTATAATAAATCTCTTCATAATGAACGTCCTCAAACAGAAATTAAACAGTTGTAGATGCCCCGGAAAGCAGTAACGAAGAATTACCGTTCAAATGTTTAATTTTTGCTGTCAACTCGCGTTCAAAACCTGTTCCAAATTTGTACGTTTGCTTTTGATTAAGTTTATTTATAAGAACTTTTAAAGTTAATATAAAGAATGTACCATTTTATTGGACGTAAAGAACATTGTAACACTCAAGATCCATCGCTGCATTTGTATTTCATATTACATTTAAATTTTACATTTAAGAGGGAAAATCTAATTGGTCTAATTTCAATTAACGTTATATATTGATGCTATATGACGCAAAAACCTTGTTATATACTGAGACCCCCTCAAACGAAGCGCATGAAATCCATTAGCATTTACAATTTCGAATTTATTCAAATTTTCGAAAATACAGAGAGGGAACTGAAAGTGGAACCAGCATCTCATTCTTTACCGTTATTTGCTACTTATGTGAAAAAATTTCCGGAAAAAAGTGGAGCCATTACTCTAAAAATAGTTTAAAATTTAAAAACTGCCTTTTTTGCCTCCAAATTACGCAAAAAAATACTCACAAATTCGAATAATTGACCATCTTTGAATATGTTTTAATGAACACATTTCGTTAAGGAAAACATTATCCTCATAATTATAGTTGTAGGAAGACTCGGACAAAATTTTGAATTATTGCAATTTTCGATAAATCAGGGATTTCAACGAAAACTTGACATTTATCATTTTATTAACCGTCCTTTAGGCTATCCAAAGTCAAAATTTAATCACAAAATTAGTTGTTATTTTTGTGAAAATATTGTTTAAACAAACTTAAAAATTTCCTATATGTCACGAAGAATTGCTCAAAAAGTATTAAAGTTTTCGAAAAATCGTACATGACCTCATTTCAAAATTTGTTATTTTTGTGAAAAAATTGTTTAAACAAACTTAAAAATTTCCTATATGTCACGAAGAATTACTCGAAAAGTATTAAAGTTATCGAAAAATCGTACATGACCTTATTTAAAAATCTGTCTTTATTGAACAAATTTCATTGACGAAAAAATATCTATCTTAAATATTTTAGTTCTAGGAATACGCCGAAAAAATTGAACTTTTACAATTTTCTATAAAACTGGGATTTCAATGAAAAGTCGGCCTATAACATTCTGTTAAGCGTCTATTACGCTATCCGACAACAAAATTTAGTCAAATCAAATTTCGTGCGTTTTTTAAATTATGAAAATGTCTGAAGGGTTTCATATAAAGTACTCTCCAACATTCAAATATCGGTTTTAAATTCAAGGGGTCACGACATCTGTCTGATCGATTTTAGAATATCAATTGATGAGAAAATTGGCCGAACGGTTTAGCTGCTAGCGTTGTTTGGACAGACGTTTTGACATCAATCAATTTTTCGGTAATGAGGATCCACAAAATATGTATTCTGGTTACACCACGTCTTAGAGAAGTTGTTTTTCTATATTTATCAACTAAATTTATCCCCTTTTGCGTTACTAGGTCCGGCAATTAGTTTTCTGTCGAAAATTTGTCGTTTGTTTTTGTGCAACATTACGTCACTTTCTCCCTACCTCATAAGCAGTAGCAAGAAAGTAAAATTTACTCGTGATGGTGAAGTCAGATATGGTATATCGATTTCATCAATTACATTCAGACCCAAGCGGGAACATTACTCTCTTTCGTTTACCGAACATTTATATAATCGAACCTTTATTTAACTACTGTCTCAATTCTTGAAACATGTTCCGCTGCGCTACTAAGTACGTATCAGAGCAGAGAACTACATGGAAACGCTTTTATTTATTTTTTACGTGGAAACGCTTTTAATATTTTTTAGAAAGTAGTGAGGATTGTTGCTTTAGGCACATAAACTGATGTACGTGACTTGCATGTTTCTAACAGAACACTCGTTCTGATCTCTTCCATTAGTCCTAAAGAGAAAACTACTTTGCATGTCGAACGTAATGTACCGAAATCATGGCGGAAGTTGCTATAAAAATACAGGCACTATCAGGAGTTTACCACTACAATTTTTTTCTCAGGTTGAATAGACTTTATTATCAGGACTTTAAGTATGATTAGTTTAATAGTTGAAATAATTACTTTTTATATTATTGCATACGTAAAAAAATTTGTCTAAAACAATGGCACTGACTTTTTGACGTTTTGAGAATTTTTGATTCAACCGTATACAGAAGACGCATTCATGTACTCCATCTGGGTTGTGATTTTTCTATTTCTGTCAACCATATCCAAGATTAAAATATCTGCTCGGTTAACTCTGTTCGAAGATGCAGTAGAAGGAACCACGCCACCCCAAGACAAGGTGTCAACAGTCACCGAATATACACAAGCTCACTATGAACTGGAATGGCTGTGGTTCTGGTTGGACAAACAAGGAACGAAAATTTACGACGGTCCCAACTTCCTTTTGTTCCAAACATTTGAGGAGAAATATGGCACCACTCTACAAAAGATAAACGATTCAAATTCTTTCTCAATCGTGAAGCAGAACGGTTCTTATTCCGGAGAACTCGGTCTTCTACAAAGGTCGATCGCCGATGTGTCAGCCAATGCGTATTTCTTCACGACCGACCGGTTCGAATTTACAGACTACAGTGTGCCTGTTCAGAGTAGTCCGTATTGCATAATTGCCCGTAGAGCACCGTTAATGCCTTTCACTCAAGTTCTTCTCCTTCCTTTCGAGCCTCGTGCGTGGGTCGCCATTTTGAGCTCTCTTCTTTCGACTGCCGCAGTTTGGTTCTTCACACGTTGCAGTCCTGAAGGAGGCGGAAATCGACCACTTCATAAGGAAGCATCTGAGACGATTTTTGATGTGGCCCGGGTCTTTCTAACTGGAGGATCGTCTCGACCACCCCAAACTCTTCGTCAACGCTTGGTATTAGGTGTGCTACTGTGGTTCACCTTAGTGCTAGCCAGTGCATTTCAAGGGAAATTGTTGGGATTTTTAACCGCACCGCCACATTTGAAAGAGCCTCAGACTTTGGACGAGGCTGTCCAGCTACTGGATCGAGTTTTCACATACGGTCTTCCGAACAACGTCATTGAGGATGAGCGAAATGCTTACAAGATCATGCGGCAGAAACTACATCTCATTCCAATGCACGACATGCATTCAGTTCTGAAAGGTGCAGTGCAAGGCCTGGAGGATGGGGTTGTTTGTCCTACAATACTTTCACCTTTTTTCGCGTCTAACGCGAATCTGACAGTGGATGGGGAAATGGCGCTGTATCAGATCGCCGAGTGTATGAACGAACCTGGTTTTCTGGGGTTCTTAACGCGCAAGAATTCTCCGATGAAGGAAAAGTTCGGGAGTTTTGTGATGTCTATAGTGGAAAGTGACCTCTACGATCATTGGCTACGTGTACAAAGACACCGGCTGTTGGTAAATAAAGTGCTGGTATCTACGACCGATTCCAAAAAAGATCGACGGGCGTTGAGAGTAAAACAGCTAGTTGGTGCGTTTCTGGTGATGGCTTTTGGTTACGGAATCGCCACTGCAGTGTTTCTCGCGGAGATATTTTTTGCGGGACACTTCACGCTCAGTTTTTGTTTGTTTTAGTGCATCTCCAGGATACGAATAGGAGTTACACTAGCTTGTCAGCTAGGTCTAATTCAGTCACTGTCTGGAGGAAACTTCTAACGACCGGTTGCTCTGATAGGTAGTTTTCCGTGGTTTCTCCGATGAACACCAGGCGAATGCCGGAGCAGTACCCTAACAAACGGGCCACGGACCGCGCGCGATCTTTCCATCCTCTTCCTTGTCCTATCCTCTCCCCTTACACACTCACATTTACACTAACATGAACTACACTACCACACATACCGGGAGACCGGTCGAGAGCTTAGAGCTTGTCCCGGCTGGGGCGATGCACGCTTGTGGGAGATAACTGGTGGGGGGAACCTTGCTACCCGACAGTAGGTCGGCGCCGAATCTCGCTATCCAGCGGGGGATCATCATCACATCCAGAGGGGGTAACATGCACTGCACTTGCGGGACTAATTACCCTAGTAGTTGGCAAACGGAAGTCTTCCGAAAGTTGGAAGTTGGTTCTTTATTAAATAATTTTTTTGTAATATTAAATGTGTAACTTTTGTACATTGTGTAACATTCGGAGATTGTTTTTTACACAAATCTTGTAACATTTATAAATATCCATAAAATAGTAGTTTATGCAATTACTTTATAATGTTAAATTTTTTGGAATGAGTACATGTTTTGAAAATGAGCGAAGTTATGAGCCAGTTTTCAAATTTGTACGAATGCAATAAAGCAACATTTGAAACGAGTTGAATACGTATTTTTTGTATAACAATCGGCTGGGAGACGTGAAGAGTACCTTCCCCAAAGGCGACAGTTGCAAGGAGAAATATTGTCCGTTTAATTTAAAATCATATATAAGAAAGTCTATTTTTGTACCATACTTTCTCACAAAATACTAACATATGATACATCATTGATTCCTATTTTCATGATCCATCTATTGCTGGTGAGAAAAATATATTTCATATAAAAAACAAAAGATAATTAAATTCCTCATAAACAAAATATTAGAAACAATATCTACTCAGAATAATATGTGCCCCATGATTCTTGTATTGTTGAGCGATATCTACATTTCGATATCGCAAACCATTTAGAAGTTACAGGATGGCCCACAGTTGGTGGGACATCCTGTATAGGGGTTTTTGCTTTCAATACTTAACATAAAACTTCGCTGAAACGTTTATGAGGAAACAAGACACGAGCACTTTGTCATAGCACAACGTAAAAGTTTATCATCTATTGACTAATATCACGTAGGCGATAAACGTGTTATTTTGGACTTTCAAATTTATGAACAAAATTAGAAGTAAATTTAAATGGCTATTGAATTTTATGGATATCATAGTTATTTATTATTTTTATTTATTCACAGTGGTCAGGCTTCTTTCATTTAACATACATTAGAATTCTAGAATTTTAATTTTCTGAACAAGGAATGTTTAGATGGAAATGTGGATATTCGTTGGAAATATCTTAGATAATGCTTCACTGCCACTTAGTTTGTTTTCTTCTAGTATTTTTAGTGTAATCAACTTCGCGTTCGAAATTCAAAAGAATAGAAGAAAGGTTTTTATCTCGATTAATCTCGATTAATGTAAATTATTAATTACATGCATTTATAAGTAGTTTGAACGAACTTTTTTAAAGCATTGTAATTCCCATTCAGTATATAAGGTATCGAAATGCCTGAAGAAAAACGTGTTGCTTATGTATATGTCGCTAGGAATAAAATAAATGTATCATTAATTTACTGATATATCGTTTGATGGTGCAGCTAGTATTTTATGTGCTAAGGCTTGAATATTATTTACTGTTTTCTAACGGAAAAATCTGTGAATATTTGGTTAAGTCGGTCCCACAGTGCTAGATTTGTGGTTATGTAAGAAACAATTTTTAAAAACTAGTACTTGTGAAGTTTCTTCGTCAGTCACGTGTATTGTTACTGTTGTACAAAATATTTGAAAATACAACAGAAATCGAAAATACATCTTATTTTGTAATAACTTTTTATATAGTTTACTTCTAAATTATTTTCTGAAATTGTTAGATATGCTGTAAATTTGTAATGTAATATCTAGCAGCTATTAAACTCTTGAAATTAAAATTATTTCCTTGACAAAGAAGAAGTGGAATGTAGTACTTCAATACACAATGCCTGATTGTCGAAATTGAAGATTTAATGGAAAACATGAAATGTGCATTTCCAATTTATGCATGGAAATTTGAAATTTCTCTGGAAGCTTACAATAATCTTGAATTACGAGTAAAACAGGCAAATAAGAAACAATTACTGATAATTTTACTTATTTCAATGTCGTTTCATTATCAAATATTTACTAAATTGAAAGGATCTAAGTTTTATATTCATATTGTCTTATCTTATTTTACTCACAGTTGAAATGGGTGTATAATACAATATCAAAGAATTTATGACAGATTGAATATGAAATAATATGCATATTTTCCTTTGCTTTCACAGTAGAAACGATTTCACATTCTTGCATTACTTTTTATTCTTCTAAGGAACACACATGAAACCTACATATGTTCCTCAACTGGAGCTAAATTTCCCCTAAACCTATTTATACACAAATAACACAATTGTTTTTGTGAGCATGCAGTTTTTTTCTGCACTTTCTAATGGGGCGTATGTTTACTCTTTCTACTCTTTCTTCTGTTTTCCGACGCAACATTATTTTATCACGTCTTGCAATACATTCGCTTATCGTCGTTGGTCTAACTCCATGTAATATCAGCTGTCGTCGTTGCAAGTAAGTTAAGCCCCGTCTCTGCAGTTCCATATTAAATTTCAGTAATTCTATCAATGCCGATCTAAATCTGCAAGGTAATTCATGCTGTTTTGTTTCGTATCCTTCAACGAGCTTCCTTCTGTCATAAATTTGCAGTTGTAGATTATCTATAAGAAGTCTGATTACTGTATTCTGTTCAATATCTCTTCCTGCTAAAGCAGATATATAAGACAATTGAAACTGTCGAAAATATGGACGATTTCTACCACGCATGGTATATCTAAATTTAATGTTAAAACGTTTGTCAAAATATTGTATAGCTGACATACCAAGTTTGTAGAGAATTTTTATTTCACTACAAATTTTATTCCTTTCTCGACGTCTCATTGGATCTACATCAGGCTTTAAATATTTATGAACCATTTTTACTTGATCCAAAATTGAACCTGGGAAGAAACAACATTCTCCTGATTCAATACCAAATCCTATTGATATTTCTAGTTGTACAAGAAGTGAATCTATCAGACGAAACATGAATCGATTCCAGATCGACTGCAGCGACGATCTACAATCGAGAACTTGATCTCCATTCACGACCGTTTTAATCATTCTTTTGAAGGTAACAGTCAGTGTATTTCCACATATTCTATTCATTTCGCGGCTGACAATACGAAGTTGCGCTACATCCTTGCTGGGTACATACGAAAGTATGTTCTCCAGTATTTCTTCAGGTAAATCCATCAAAGACATGGATGGTGTCTTGTCTTTGTACCATCCTAGGCTGCGTAAGAAACGCTTTGCTTGATATGTCATTCTACTTGAGGCCAAGACCGGGCACATTCAGAATAAAACAACTGAATTTCTTGCAAACACGTTTTGTAACTAAAGAGATAACAAAATGAAGATCATTATGAGTGTTGATAAAAAAAGAAAAGTTGGCCGAAGGGAAGACAATGACGAAAAATATTTACAGCCTCTTCACATTGATGAATTTAATGATAATTTAACTATGTAAAATTGTATTAATTATATCATGTTTTGTTGCAGTATTAACATAGAATGTAGTTGCTCACGTTTTTTGAATTTCAGAATCTTTCCACACATAAATAGTTTCCTCAAGTATACATTTCATTGATTGATTAATATTTTCGGGCGTAGCGCATGTAGGTGTGTATAAGAGAGAGGGCAGTACAAGAAAGAGAAAGGAAATATCGTAGGGGTACTGCCGCTAGAATTCTCTCATCCAGATAGCGGCTGCATTCGAGTTAGTGATCAAGCTACACTTGGGTTTTCCTAACGTGGTATCTGAGGGTAGTATCTCCAAGATGGAATATGACACGTCTTTCTCGGTCCAGCCGCAAGATATCGCATGATCGCAACCGTATCAAGCAGTGCTGCAGATTAAGCGACTAGTGGCACGATCGAGAAAGACGCGAAAAGCCGTGCCATAATCCATCTTGGAGGTACTTCTCTCAGATGCCTCGTTAGAAAAACCCAAGTATAGTATCGAAACACCGCCACCTTCGGGACTAGAACCCTAGAACCTCCCTGTCATCAATTGTTGCTGCAATGCCTGCGGCAATGCTGACTCTGAGCAAAACAACCGGTATCCGTTTCATAATGTATAATTAAATCGTGAATAAAATAGCAATAAGTATTTTTGGTAACATATAATTTTTTACTTTCTTCTTATACAAACGTCATAATAGAAAAACAAGCTGCAGATTGATGACGGAATAGTTAAACCACACATTTCTCTGACCTCTTACAAAATGAGGGCTCAAGAAAACGAACGTAGTAATGCTCCAATAGTAGGTGTATTAGCATAAAATTGGTCAACAATGTTTCGGTAAGAAAGACCAAATTATCATTTTTGTAAAAAATTGTGATAGCTCATTTTGGATATCTGCCCACAAGAAAATTCCACCATTTCTCATTGTTTTGTATATGTACAATTATACTTTTGGTGACTCAGCATATTTGTGTTGAGTGTCCACCATGTCCCATTTTTTTATTTTCACGTATTGAAATTGGGCAACTCATGCACGTGGTGAAGATAGGTATTTTAGTTATCTTGTGTATCTGATTACTTTTGACCTTCCTAGTATGTCATGTCTCTTTAAGCCTTCATTTGGGTACAAATGAGAGTAGTGGGGTTTATTTTGTCCGATAACAGGACTGTTATATTCACTCTGTAACTCGTTTTTCGTTGCAAAATAAATTCTATTGCAGTGGAACGACAATTATTGTTATCAAATCATATCAATAACGTCTGTTGCTTTTATTTTCATTCAACTACTTTTGGTAAAGTAGTGGAGTTGAGGGATTCTGGAGTTTCGACGCTCCCTACATAGCTGGGTCGATTCCACTAGCTACATAAATGGGCTGTCTCGAGGAGAATTCTAGCGGCCGGCTGCTCTGATCGGTAGTTTTCAGTGATTTCCCCGAACAATGCCAGGCGAATGTTGGAGCAGTACCTTAACGAACAGGCCACGAACCGCTCGTGATTTTTCCTTCTTCCTCGTCCTATCCTCACTTCTTACTTACACCCACTTGCACTTACATGAACTACATTATTACTAGACATCGGATGTTTAGGGAAATGCCTATTTTTTTTGTAGAGAACTTATTTAAAGGCTGATAATATATGTCCACGAATCATGACAAATTATATTTGACGGAATTTTATAATGCTTATTTTAGCATAAATGCCTATTTTAGCATAAATACCTTTTTAGGGCTATTTTTGCCTCTTATTTAGTATATTTATATACAATGCTAAGATATCGGAAAATCGGCGATGGTCCAACGTGACCATTCATTGCGAAACCTTCAATTCACGTCTTGAAATTTAAAATTACGAGAGAATTCCTGAAAGTATACGAACTGATTTTTCTCCATTTCCCTATTTCGCAAATACTAGCCATGATCTGAGAACATGGACGATTGATAATACGCCGAGGGAACCGAAATTTTAAGTGAAAATAAATATAAATTCCCAGAAGGTTTCAAGTGTTGCTAGTGTTGGGCTGCTAAAATAGATGCCAGTCACATCGTTCAGATATCCTTCTCCACATTCAAACTGATTTTGTCCCCCAGTAATCGCAAATTTGAAATTGTGATCCTTGAAAAGTTACCGGTAATATGTAAATATTGCTGGTTAATGGAAACTGTTAAGAATAAAATGTAGAAGAGTTGTAAATGTGTAAATCTATTTTTACATTAAAATATACGAACTGGTTTTGTACATTTAAGTTTACAAAATAATATTTACAAAAATTACAATTTTCCATTTTATTGTGTATGTAACTTATGATAATGCCTTTTTCCTCCTTATTCTTGACATTTTCAGTGCCTTTTTAGGCGCCTAAAACACGATTTTTTAGTGCCTAAACATCCGATGTCTAATTATCACACATGCTGAGAGATCAGTGCGGGCCTTAGAGCTTGTTCCGTTTGGAATTGTCTCTCGCTGGTGGGAGATACATGGTTAGGGAAAACCTCCCAAACCGTCTTGTAGGTCGCGGCAGATCCCACAACCAGCGAGGGAAGATCATTGCCACCTTCCTTGATAGAAACATGTACTGCACTTACTGAACTATGACCGTAGTAATTGACGAGCCCGTAATCATGAAATAATCAATCAAGATTTCTAGAAAATGTTGAAAATGTCATAGAGGCTTCTTGTAAAGTAGAACAGATTGAAATGTATGAATTATCTTTAGAATTGTTTAACTATAATTTATTTCCTTGTAACGTACAAACCAAGTTTCAGGTCAAAAGCGTCTAAGCAAGCACAATTATACGTAACGCATTAAATGCATTTATACGTAACGCATTATAAATGCATAATTATCCATCTATACCAATCAATTTTCCGGTACAAAATTTCTTGTACCTCTTTTCCCACTTAACCGTTAGTTACTCGCGCTGGCGTACTTTGTGTCACCGGAACTCTTATCGCCCTAGGTGTCAGATAACATCAGCGCGCGTTCTGATATTTAACCTAACCCATCAGAAGGGATTCAGATGCATCCTCCTCGATACTCGGTTGTGTAAGATTTACAGCAGTGGCTAGACGATTGTATTTCCGTTGAAAAGTGTCCGTTGGCATACTTTCTACGCCGCGCGGGTACCAGTGTCAGTTTTCATTGTCTTTTAATTATCACGGGATTTTTAAAAGATGTATAGATACATTTAAACTTATTAATTTTGTTTTACATTAGGAACAATACAGAGAATAATAATTTCTCGGAAAAGCAGATATGTGAATTATTGCACGAGGAATCGTCAAAAGACGAAATTTACGATGCTGCAAATGATTCTGAAAAATAAGTAGTGACCGAGAGTGAACATGACATGTGTCCTGAGCTTGATAAAGCTAGGGATTAGTCAAGCAGCAATTTAAAGTATAGAGATGATTTCATTGGTAAAGACAAGCGTATAAAGTGGAATCAAATACCGCTTGTCAGAAAATTTACAAAAACTGAAAATCATGATAATCAACAATAACTACAAGAAAATTAATAAATTACGGGCACATTTGCGGTAGAGCAAAAGACAGCTCCTCTACAATTACTACTACGCAGGTGCTCCAAATTTGCAAACATTGAACATTTTCTTAAAGTCATTAAATACAAAAATTGTTCTAAAGACTAATATGCTAAATTTTATATTATTATTATTTAATTAATATTATAATATGTATGTATTTCAAATAAAACTAAATAAAAATTATATCCAAATATTATTCAGGCCTTGCAGAGCTCATTTTTCTAACAAAACAGGCGTGGCATACAAAGTACGCCGGAACTTGAGTGACAAAAGCATAGCGCGTGTAACTAAGGGTTAACCAAACTTAATCATCTTTAGAAAAGAAGGAAAATACTTTAATCCTGATGAGTGTGCAAACTTATAACTGACAAGAACATTACACTTGGATTTTACGGCCTATATTTGTGATCACATAGTTGAAGTAATTCCAAAAGGTCATCTGACCAGAAGTAACCCACAGCTTCAGAATGTAAGGAGTGTCTCACAGAAACAATCAAGTCAAAGAGTGTACAAAAATGAATTGTTTTTCAGGAAAACGGAAAGCAGATACCAACAGAGATACTGCGCTCTTCCACCGTTCTAGGTCAAAACACCATTAGAGACAAGCGTGTACCGATCCTATCGTAAGTTCATGAGTATCGAACAAAGTGCATCAATGCACTCACAGAAATTGTGGGATTATAATGCGACTAAACATTGAATGAATAACCCACATTGAATATAATTGTGTGTAATAAATAAATGAAAAGAAATAAATAGCTTCAGTTAATTATTTCAAGTCACAATAATTAGTCATCTAATACCTCTTTTTCCCTCGCAACCTCGAACATTGTTAAATGTGTATCTAAGTTTTCCGAAGATCTTTCTCGTTGTTCTAAAGTGAACATATGACTATCTTCCAATGTCAATTCCAAATTCTTAACTCTTAACTGAAGCACAATGATCCTGGAGACCTTTCATAATTTATTTAGCTTTAAAATTTTGTCACAATGAGTTCTACGTAACCGAGACTCCCAAGTACATTCACATCAGGATTTTGACTAACGTGTCTAATATTTGTCCACGTTCTGATTACTGCTCCGGTGTGCTGCTGTAAAATTATATATTTGTAGGCAATGTTTCGTAGACTGGGGCTCCATTAGTGTATGTACACTCATCGTCATAAAAAAAGGTGCACCCAGAAGGACGAGGAGGTTTGCGATCATTGTTGGCAGGCAGGTAGAGGGTACCACGCATACGAAATGATTACACTTTCATATTTGCAGGACCAACATTTATTTACTCTACACGGCCACAGACGGTACTTGTTAGTATGGCGTCCGCCATGTTGCGAACCCACGCGTGCAGAGACATGGAGTTGTACAGGTCTCGAATGGAGTTGTACAGGTCTCGAATTGAGTTGTACAGGTCTCGAATTGAGTTGTACAGGTCTCGAATTGAGTTGTACAGGTCTCGAATTGAGTTGTACAGGTCTTGAATTGAGTTGTACAGGCCTCGAATTGAGTTGTACAGGTCTCGAATTGAGTTGTACAGGTCTCGAATTGAGTTGTACAGGTCTCGAATTGAGTTGTACAGTCTCGAATTGAGTTGTACAGTCTCGAATTGAGTTGTACAGGTCTCGAATTGAGTTGTACATTCTCGAATTGAGTTGTACAGGTCTGGAATTGAGTTGTACAGGTCTGGAATTGAGTTGCACAGGTCTCGAATTGAGTTGTACAGGTCTCGAATTGAGTTGTACAGGTCTCGAATGGAGTCCTGCGCTAGTTCATCCCATGCAGCTTGCACCTGAGCTCGTAGTTCTTGCAGATCGGCGGGTAGGTGTGAGGTCCTGATCGCACGCTCCCTAGCATCCCAAACATTTTCGATCGGGGAGAGGTCTGGCGATGCGGCTGGCTATGGCAGAGTATCCACGGCTGCAAGACATGCTCGCGAGATGGTTGTGGTATGTGAACACGCCTTGTCCTGTTGAAATAGGTCAGGTACGTGGGCGTTCATTAACGGTAGAGCCACTGGTTACAGGATCTCCTGAACCGTGCGGCTGTCACGTTGCCCTAGAGGAACACTCACGGTGAACGGGCACCGTAGGATATCGCGCCCCACACTACCACACCAGGTTGACCGGACGTGCGATGGGATACTACAAACCGCTCGTCGTGGTGCTCCTCACTGCGCCTCCAGACACGGACCCGGTGGTCGCCGCCATCAAGGTAAAAGCGGGACTCGTCGCTGGAGATGACCCGCTACCAGTCTGCATGGCCCTAGGTATGTCACCAGGCGAGTCTGTAGCGGCGTTGCAGGGGTGGGAGTGGCAGGCGTCGTTACGGTCGACGTGCGGCGAGCCCTGCGTTGTGCAACCACCTGCCAAAGGTACTGGCACTTACAGGATGTAGTAGTGCAGGCTGAACAGCCCGGTGACTAACATCTATCGTTGCCGTCGGATCTATTTGCACGTGGCGGACAATCCGTCGGTCCGTCCCTCTCGTGATATCTGGCGGACGTCCAGATCCTGCATGTCGAGTGTGCGTGCCTTCCTCAATCCGTTGCCGCCAACAGCGGGCGATGGTGGTGTCCGTACGACCGGTGTGGCGCGCAATACGGCAACAGGGCCAACCAGCCTTCCGCAACCCCACAATTCGGTCCGTCTCGAACGCGTCTAACTGAACAACCGGCTGTCGAACGCGTCGCTTAGATATAGTTTACCTGCAGGTGACGCTCTAGCGACGCTACGCGATGTCGCAATGGCCGTTTGTGGCCCTCTTATCTCGGCCAGTTGGCGCAACGTCACCCCCCTACCCGCGACCCACCAGTGCGCGCGCGCTCAAGCGTGAAACTCAAGCGTGAAATCATTGCCTTAGCGAATGGTGCGCAAAATACCTACCGACTTTGCAGCGGATCAGTAGGGTCCTTCAGAGTGCAGCTTTTTTATGACGATGACTATATGTTGGCTTAGTGTAATCTGATTTGTTGCTTATACATTTGTTCGCATGAAAAACTTAATTATTTGTGAAAAGTGTCTTATTCTAATAAGTAATGGTTGCATCAGACAATCTGTATACATTGCATTGATGAAACATAATTTGTCTGTCAAATTATGGTATTTATGAAAATGTTCTCACTGCTCTCCATCCTTACAATGAACTATATATCAACAACAAAAATATAGAGCAAAGTATACCTCCAAACAAACAATATAAATATACGGCCATACCAGAAACAATCCCCCATTCAATAATATAAATTTATCGTGTTATTTTATAAATATTTGACAAAGTTCTCGATGTTTATTCAGTTTTTACTTCGTTTTATATAAGGTATTGTCATAACAATTATAATGATAAGTAATATTAATAGACTAATAATACTCTAATAATAAAATTGCCCTTATCAAGTGGCGAGGCTCGGAACGTGACGCCAGCTCTTGAATCTTACCGTCGTTGTATTATTTTTCTTTAAAATTTTTAAATAACTTATTGTCTCTAAATATTTTTCCTGTTATTTCAATAATACAAAGTACAAAAAGCCATATTCGTATTTATTTCACCTCAGTTAAAACTTAATTTAAAGTCAGGTCCCAAGGATTCCGGTGCTTCATTTAAGTAATAAAATAAAGGCACTAAAGTTAAGGGTTCATGTTTATCCCAACAATTACACTATCCTCCTCTTGAACTTCCATAAGAAAATACTTATATCTGGCGACTTCGTGAACAAATGACCTGCAAATTCTCTCATTTATTGTATGTATTATTAATAATTATTATGTGTAATTATATGTCCCATCATTATTTACGAAATCCTGATTCTCAGCATATCGCAAATACTGACATTTAATCATCAACATGTCTTTATTCGCGATTTGAGGCAGGTTTTCGAACCTTTATCCTTCTTCGATGGGTATTTTTTCCATTTTGCGTCAAATCCTTTTCATTCCTAGCGTGATAACTGGAGGAGATAGCAAATATGAGCAGTGTACTGTTTGAGGGAAGGCACCCTGTAATAATAACGAAGTGAAGCTCTACCACTTTCCACGATAGCTTTTCGAAGGACCAATAGGTATAGAAGCGAACATACACGCTGTGGGTTTCTGAAATAGAAGCACATAATACTCTAGGAAAGTTATTATCACTCAGGGTAATTCAGAAAGCACCACTTGAATTAATAACCGTATAATTAGACTGAATAATTATTACATAGTGAATTAGTTGATTAAATGACCTCTATTTTGAAATTCTTTAAAGAGCTCATGGAAATACCGCAGGTGTTTTTGAATTGAAGTCATCTCAGATTATAATAATGTCAGTCAGTCATTTCAGAGGATAATTAATGTGGCGCTTCAATAGCATTTCCAATATCAGCGAATTCAATATCAATATCAGCACACATTTCCTGCAATATTATGTTATTGTTATGTAATGTTATGCCTTAATTTCTGCATCATGCTTCAAATATCACATTATCCCGTAAATGAGGGAAGTGTCAAAAGTAGATATTTTATTCAAAAATGTAAATGAAAATATATTTCTAGCATTGAATTCAGTGTATAAGGTATTCAGTGCACTCCCGAACATAGCCGATATTTTAGCTTTTAAATAATCTGCGTAAGCACTACGCGAGAAAGTAAAATAATGAAATCAGTATATACGAGGCCTGTGCTATTATATTTAAGCGTTCCTTGTTCCTTCCGTGCAAAAAAAACTATTTTTTTAAATCAAAGCAATTTTTTTTCAAATAATTATATCAAGAAATTACGCGGAAACTGTTTTTTTAAAATAAGTGACCTTTTTCTAAGATGGGTTTTTAGAACGGATTTCTTGAAAGACAAAAAGTTGAATTCTTACCCACAAATTGACCAACAAAATACAGATTCTGATTACACGTGTTAGAGAAAGTAATTACCGTATATAGGAACAAGATTTATCTCATTTTCGTCACCAGGGTCCGCCAATGAGAGTTTCGTGGCTCTCTGGCACACGATTACAATATTTTCCCTTCTTACGAAGGGCGAGAAAGTATGCGCTATTTCGTCAGTTTTGAAAACAAAATTGAAGAACATATATGATACAAATGTTGGATAAAAAGCTATGAGAATATTGCTGTAACTTAACCCGTAATTGGTTAGGTCGTTTTTTTGTCACGTAACTAGTGATGTGGGGACTACACATACCCCAACACAAAAACGTGCTTAAAAATGTTGAAATAACCAAAACGTCTGTTTTGGCAAAATGAACAAGACGTTCTATGTATTATCATGAATAGACATCGGATGTTTAGGCTTCGTCTTTTAGGCGCCTAAAAAGGCACTGAAGGAGTCAAGAATAAGGAGAAAAAAGGCACTGTCATAAGTTACATACAAAATAAAATGGAAAAATTGTAATTTTTGTCAATAATATTTTGTAAACTTAAATGCACAAAACCAGTTCGTATATTTTAATGTAAAACTAGATTTACATATTTACAACTCTTCTACATTTTATTCTTAATAGTTTCCATTAACCAGTAATATTTACATATTACCAGTAACTTTTCAAGGATCACAATTTAAAATTTGGAACGACTGGGAGACAAAATCAGTTTGAATGCGGAGAAGGATATCTGAACGATGTGACTAGCATATATTTTAGCAGCCCAACACTAGCAACACTGAAACCTTCTGAGAATTTATATTTATTTCCACTTAAAATTTCGGTTTGGTTCCCTCGGTGTATTGTCAATCGTCCATGTTCTCAGATCATGGCTGGTATTTATGAAATAGGGAAATGGAGAAAAATCAGTTGGTATACTTTCAGGAATTCTCTCGTAATTTTAAATTTCAAGACGTGAATTGAAGGTTTCGTAATGAATGGTCACGTTGGACCATCGCCGATTTTCTGATATCTTAGCATTGTATATAAATATAATAAATAAAAGGCAAAAAAAGTCCTAAAAAGGTATTTATGCAAAAAATAGGCATTTATGCTAAAATAAGCATTATAAAATTCCGTCAAATATAATTTGTCATGATTCGTAGACATATATTATCAGCCTTTAAATAAGTTATCTAGAAAAAAATAGGCATTTCTCTAAACATCCGATGTGTAATCATGAGGATAAATACAAAAATAATTAAACAAGAAACACAATTACTTATAAAATTAAAAAATATTTTAATGTAAAATGTAAAAATAATTTAATCATAAAAAAGCACTCCTCCAACTATATTTTGTACCAACTGGCACACTAATTACAAAATTGTCTTTTGAGAGTCAGAATCTGATTAAGGACTAATTAATTGCATCTTATGACTAATACAACACAACCCCACTTCTAAGTCACTTTCCACAGTCCCTCTTTCACTGCAATTTCCGCAAATACGAACCATACCTGAGCGCAGATGGGCACCTTGCAATGACCACGTGTAACGTTTTTTCGCGGTCACTTTGCCTAGGACATATTCCACATTTCACTAATTTACCTACATTATTTTGGCGTTGAGCAAAAGGTGCAGGTTCTTTCAAGATTCGGGATATGGTCAGCCGCAGCTCATGTCTTCACCACTGAATTCGCTCTTTTCCCCTTGAAAATTGATTTTGACCCATTCCTAAAATTCTGGGTTGTCTCCCTAATAATATCCCTCGAATCATCCACAGTTTTGTATTTTTTTAAAAATTTGGGATAAAAAATTACGTAATTGGTGAGGTAGGGATTGATTATATCTCAGGCGCCAGAAAAAATAAATTAACAAGTTTCTTCACACCTTCAACAATGTGACCACAACCGGGTTCGCAGAACAACTAATTTCTGGAGAGGTACCCAGAAGCACAGGCTCCTTTTCGCATCCGTTTTGCACAGGTTCGTTTTCTTTCAAATGCTGGGGTACTAACAGCCACCACATCATAAAAGTCGATGAGTCGGCGTGCAGCCATGTGTGGTGGCAAAAGGAAGGACTGTTAGACTGTTTGACGAGAGCGGGAACAGTACTCAAGTCAGTCTGTGTAAATTGTTGCACTTCATAGTAAGATCCTGGGTCTCCTCGCCCAAAGAAACCGATTTGATTGCACGTACAGTTTGGGCTACGATAATGGAAGTTATCACTGCAACGGGTATTGGAGACGCAAAACTAGGCGCTTAACTTAACAAAGCGGAATTACGTCCTTGATGTGAAAGAAGAGAGGCGATACCTTTAGAAATTAGAAATAGCAGTACACTCTGTAGTTACAAATCGAAACAATTACACAGGTCTGCAAAAAGTTTTTTTTTTCATCTGCATGGGATATTTTTTGCTGAATTATATGTTTTAAAGGTCCCAGATTACAAGGATAACTTCCAAAACATTCCATCACCTATTGGTTTTTTGCAAATTAAAAACACATATTTAATAAAAATACTTATTTTTTACAGTGAACTAAATATATTTATTTTATTACAAGTAATCCAAAAATTATTTCGGATATTTATACACAATTTTAAGTATACTCTTTTTTTGTGAAACCTTTCCTTTTTTCTTTGATACTTTTCCGAACTTCTTTTCCTGTTCCCTTCTTAGGTTTCTTGATTGAGGATCCAACAGTAGTCAGCTAACATATTTTAACATATAACTCCCATTTTCTTTCGAAACGTTTCTCAAAGTCACGTCCATCCTGGGGAATTCTTTGACCCTTTTTTTCACTATAAGCTCCAAGTTTTCAGGAAAATATTCAAAATGGGAATGTAAGAAAAGAACTTTTAAGCTCATCTTCAATCATTGGACCTCACACGCTGCCAGCATAAGTTGTACAATATTTTTGTAGTCACGGAACTCAGTATTCCCCAGTGAAAACTCCCTCTTTCAATTTGGCTTCACACTGTTTCGAGAACACGTATCAGAAACAATCCTCATGTCTTGGCAGTGATTTGATAAACTTCTTTATAAGCCTAAAATTATGACATTTTTCTCATCGGATATTAACTGTCTCGAGGACTCCAATCAGTTTTGTCCAGTGAAGCTGTGTCTCTACTATCCCATAAACAAAGAAAGCAAGAATATTTTTATATAACCTTCCTGCTGGCCCAACAACATCGTTAATACTTTGAAATCTTCACAAACCATTCATTGATGCTCTTGATATTTGATTTTCTCAAAAAATGTATCGAATTTATTATATTTTTCTTTCATATGAACCTAGGGTCCCACAGAAAGAGACGTAGTAAGACTGCTTTGAGGTGAGTTTTAGTCGAATGAATGCATATGCGCCATTCTAATGAATCATATTCTATTTCAAAGCACTTCATGAACCCATGCACATTATTACAATAAACCCATTTTCCTCTTTGAAGAAACACTCACGATGCTTCTACCATGAAAATGAGGTCCGAAATAATAGAAGGTTTTTGTCTTTTCAGTCTCGATCCTAGTAATTTGGCTGCATCTTTTTAAAGATGTGTTACTACGTCGCTGAGCTCATTTTGAGATAAAAGTTAAGATCCCTTGTCAACATAAAATTCTGAATTAGATTCGTTCTGGGAAGCTAATGCGTCTGAGTCCTCTGACTCGTTCAGGATGTCATCTAAATTAGAGGTATTAATCGCGCAACTTTTCTTGAACGATAGATTGAAGAAATGCGAGCGGAGTGGGGATATTAGTTTCAAAGTCGGCCACTAGAGTATTTACAGTAATGATAACCTCTGGAAAAATCAAAGTCAAACCTGCTACGTGTGCGGCCAGGTCATCGCTCTGGGTAAGCAACAGCAGGGACAGTAAATAGTTTAGGTGTCTCCCTTGAAGGTCCTGGACCTGCTTCAGACATTTCTTTAGATCATGGTAATAAAGCTGAACAGAAGTTCTCGACTATGAAAGCAACTAGCTCTGACTTGCTTCTGTTTAGCGCCAACGAAGTTTTAATGCTTGGAATGTTGTCATCAGTGCTCGCTGCGAGATTTTGTCTTCAACTGTTTATGGCTCAAGGGAGGGGGAAGCAAGATCATCGTTCAAGAAGAGTTGCGCGAGTAGTAGCTATGCAATTGTTTTTTCAGAACCATGGGACACTGGACGAATAGCTGAGTCAAGGTTAGGGTAATACATTATATTTTTATTTTTTGTAATAAATACTTTCACATCTACGAAAATAACAGTCGGTTGTATGATTTTTCTGTTCACGCCATAAAATAGGAGTACCAAAACGAAATGAGGTTTTCTTACCCTTAAACCACAAAAATATTCCTCGTATTTTCTGCGCACCTTATGCGGTAACCATGTTTTGTCTTGATCTCCAAGTTTTAATTTAAAATATGAAAAATAAACTCTCTTCACAAACTCATATTTCTTTGTTGACTTTTTAAAATGTATTCATCACATATATAACAAGCTGTCAGGAGAAATTTCATAACCTGTGCAAGGTATATTTCAGATATAAAATAACCATCTCAGTATCGTTTGATTGCTGAATGTACATTAAGAGTGGTATAAGATTGAACTTAATTTGCTTGTTGCAACGTGATCTAATCCAACTTCAAATTGTTTATATTTATTCCTAGTATCTCAGATAATAGGTGTAAATATGCTCATATTACTATCAACTTTTTACCCTTTTCGACACAATCATGTGACCTTCCTGGTAACGTTAAAACTACTTTATTCACCATCCCCTACCATAATTCAACCCTTAACATTTTTCTTTTTATTGCGAAGTTCAACTATAATTGATACAATAAATGTGAGAAGTCTTAATTTTAAAGTCATTTTAAACAAAAAAAGAATACTGTATTTTAAGTTAATTAGGAATTTTATCCTAAATATAAATAACAAGTTGATGTAGAAAAAATTACGTTATGGAAAATTTTGGTATTTTTTCGTGTTTACCAAGTTGAAATCCATAAGAAAATGAACAAAAATCCTATGCAGTTTTTTTACTCGCAGAACAGTGTTGTTAACGTAACGTGTGAGAAGGAAAACGATGAGAAAAACCCATCAGTATACGAAACGAAAAATAGATTTTATTACATGGGAGTTTTTTTTCTCTCCCTTTCAAAAATTCAAAATTTAAGTAGTATATGACTTAGTGTAGGGATCACAGAATTTTGAAAATGTGCACACAATTCACTTTTCCCCATAGCACGTCATACGCAGTTTTTAACTGTTTTTTTTTGACGTAAAAAAAATAAATAAAACGTTAAATAGTCACGTGGTTGACGTATAGCGATCAACGCTATCTAGTTTCACGCTGCGCAAAATCTCCGCAATTTTCCATTAACACAGTGTACACGAGAAAGTAAAAAGGCGACCAGAGCAGAAGTCGTCCCTGCGCCAAGCAGCACAAAAGCGCCTGACAGCTGACTGACACTCAGGGGGCTCTGTTTCTTGGCTGGAGCCACGAACGCCTCGGAGACCGTGATGCCACTCGCGTCCATATGTTGTCGCTGTGCTCTCATCCAGTACTCATAGAAACCTCCCTCCATCACTTGCATCACGAAGGCACTGAACGTCTCGCGGATGGGAGAGTTTTTCGTTATCATAAACGCCAAATAACCCGGCGAGTTGACACACTCCGGCACCAAATGCAGCATCCGCTCGTCATCGACCATATACTTTTTATTGTCTCTGTACCGAACGTATAACCACTGCGTCATAAGTATTCCTTTATCGTCGAAATCTAGAATATATTTAAGTTTTTCTTCCATATCTGTGACCAGGATAAGCTCCAGATGTTTTCTCATAGCTCTGAGTGCATTCGATGTCTCGGAACTTTCGAACGTGCTGCTATCTATAGTGTAAGTGTAGATTTTTTTGAGAGCCTGAGCCGCTTCTTGAAGGGTTTGAATGTCTGGGTTTCTTGGAGGAGCTGTCATGAATCCCAGTAACTTCCCTCTGTAGGCGTTGCTCAGAATTAAAGTGAAGAGGTACAAAGTTCCTAACACTGAACGCTGTGACAAGACATATGCAGGACGATCGAATCCGCCCTCCAAAGTCACTTGTACCACGTCGAAAACAGCCCGGCCCAACACGGTGTTTTGTGTTTGAGCTCTGCGCAGGTAGATCGTGATGTGCCAAGATACAGCGCTGATGAAAAGTGAGCACAAAATGGCCGCCCATCCTAATACGTCGAAAGGGAGCAACAAGATTTGCGTGAACGACACAATAGAAGCTCTGCGAACCACTAAACAGCTGGGTGATTGCACGACAGGAATGCTGTAATCTGCGAACTCGAATCGGTCTTCGGAGAAGAAGAATCGACTGCATGACACATCAACCCGACCCTGCTGGATGAGGCCTTGTTCGCCATTGTACGAACCATTGGCTTTTATCCCCAAGCTCAATGGTTCTGGTATTACCTTTTCGAGAACGATTCCGGTTTGTTCTTCGAATGTTTTAAACAGCAAATAACTTGGCCCATCATATCTTTTCTTTCCATCTTTATCAATCCAGTAAAATACCAGCGGTGATTCAAAATAAGCTTGCTTGAATATTTTGCTTCCTATTGGTTTTAATGTGCTGGTTTCTTCCCACTTAATATTTTGTATTAGAGCAAAGCGATCTGCAGTTACAGTCAAGAGATAGGTCACTGATAGCACCCAAAATATCACAAAAAACATTATCGCTATCTCTACACCTCTTCAATTCCTCTGGTGAATAGCCCCAAAACGTTCTTACCATTGCATTTATGGAGCAGTTTCAATTTCCATTTTGGAAGTTTACAACCATTTCTCACGCAGAAATAGCAAATGGAAAGCTCTGACATGTATAACAGTTATATCAGTATTAAGCCTCACGCACTTTCTTGCAAAAACCTTCATACGTCCATTTACTCTTGAGAACAAGCATATTTCTTGCAACAGAAATGTACGCGTGAGCGTATAACATATACTTCTTCCCAACTCAAAAGCGATCCACAATATTAAATGTTTGATCCTTTGAGCTACCAAGTTTGTTGTTAAGAGGAGTGTCGATAGATCGTTAAGGAAATTGTACACGCGATTGATTGATAAAGCAAATTCTGTGTTATACTTTCCAGCACGCGACAAAATCATGAGTGTATTCATCAGCACAAAGGTTTTCATACGATCAAACACACGATTTCCACGTTTTATTTAGAACGATTAACAGTAATTCCGAATATAAATTAGTTTTCGCTATTTGGCAAGGTTTTAATTTTGCCAATTTCTTCCCTCATATTTAAAATGTAAAAATAATGAAGGATATACCATTTTAGTGCAACTAAAAATAGTAATAATGATCGTATATGTGAATGGGCTGGCGTGCAGATGGACTTCATTTTTTCGCTGGTTTCGACACAAGATCGAGATAGTGGGGCAAATACCGTGTTCCGGCCGCCTTCAATCCCTAGTTACTAGTAAACAAACCACTACATCCTTCGTACTCGTTAAATGAAGCCCTGTGAGCTCTTGCGAGGGTGAGAGGATAGGTAAGTACTAACAGCCTCTAATTTATAACCATTTTACTTTCTCGTATACTACGTATATGGAGTATATACTACATAGTATAGAGAAAGTTATGTAATGCAGCGGAACATCGATTTGAAGATTTCAACGAAAATACACGTTTTGGGGCCCCCATGATACCTAAAAAGTGTTTTTTTTTTCAAAACGTCCCTCCGTCTGTCTGTCTGTCCCTCTGTCTAGTGTATGTGAACAACACTAACGCCTGATCTATTCTTACATTTTTGTCCAAATTGAATAAAAATCTGTCAATCTTGCCTGACTCCAAGCTCTGAGATTTTGAGAAAAAATCATTAAATTTTGGGGGTAATTTACGTGAAGCCCCTGGTACATTTTCAAAATTTTCTCAAAAATGGCCTCAAATTTTTTCTTTAAATTTCTTTTAAGAATATAGTAAAATACACTTTTAAATGTGGCATATGTGCAACTTTCACTGTTAAATCTAAATATTCAAAAATTTCAAAAGTTTGAATTTTTACGGCGTCTTTCTACAACTACATAGTTTAGTGTAGAGACTTTTACTTCAAATGTAATTTGTTGTCCATAAGTAGTTCTTTCAATAAAGTCTTGAACATTTTTTGCAACTTTCAGTAGTTTTCGCGCAATATCGTTAAAGCAAATTGTATATGTGCAATTTTAAAAAACTTACAAAAAAAAGATTTTCTGAAACACGGCTCAAAATTTTTTAAAATATTTTGGTAGGGATAGTGCTAAATGTATGCTATGAGATGACATAAACGCCATTTAGCTCTGTTCTTTTGATTTTTCAAAAATTACAAAAATGTAATTTTTTGACTAGCCTCTCATTTCGTAAATGTTTTTATTAGCGTCGATTTTTTCACATTATTGATTTTAGGACTACTTGCGTTTTAAATGATGTCTTCTAATTATAAACTTTCTCAAAAACTGAAAATGTTCAGTGAAAACGAGCCGAAAATTCCGCATTTTCACACATGCTCAAATGCCATTTTCTCAAAAGTGACTCCAAATTTTTCTTGAAACGTTTCGTATGGATAGTGCTAATTGTACTGTTTAAGATGACATCAATTTAATTTTGTTTGTCTTTTGTCTGTCTTTTGCCTTTTAAAAAATACACAACTGGAATTTTTTAAAATATCTCTCACGTCGTAAATACGCCCATTTTCAACAATTTGTAAACACCATTGAATTTGTTAGGAAAAATGCTTCAAATGACTTTGAATAAAATTTTTCGAACACTCGAAAACATTTCTGTTAAAAAGACCTTCAAATGTCGCATTTACAGAAACGCTTACACGTCATTTTCTTAAAAACGGCTCCAAATTTATCAATAAAAATGCCATGTAGAACGAGGTTTTACCATTCTTTGATACTTTAAAAGTAAAATTGGGAATTTTGGAAACTGAAAAATTGAGAAAACTTCAAAAATGGATTGAGGGTGACGATAGATGGCAGCTGGCAAGAGGATCGTGCAAGACCATAAAGCTAGCCCTTACTACTGAAATTAGAAAACTCGACTACGAGAAAGTCTTTGCCATTCTGTAGCACCTCTAGTTTGAAGTTTGGGTGCTACATGTTTGTCCAAGTAATTCAGTGAAACGTCATTTTGGCAGAATGACTGACATTCATCCCCATTCATTCGTCTATTCCTGTGTCATCTGCACTACAAGATAACGTTAACCATGGACTTTTATTCGTTGTGCTTCGATAATACTAGTTGAATGTTGCGTCACCGACGTTGTAAACTGTTTTAAAAGTATTTTCATATCTTGAAAATTTCTTTCATACTTCATTTCTTACATGCGTGGCTTTGTTCAAATATGTTTTACCATATCTGGCATTGGACTTACCAATGAATTGTACCAGCTGAAAATGTTATATTCCCCTTCAAAAATTCCCAACATCTAATGGCCTTGTGTGTTACACTCATACGGGATACCAACTGGTAATATTTCAATTTTAAAATTATAATTGCGTAAAAAATACCTGGAAGCTAGTAATGATGTGAATAAGGTGTTAGTTAAGTTAATAAGAAATCTGGGTCACATTCATTTGAAAATCGATATGTGTACACGTCGAAACGTGGAAGTGAGAAATCGAACGTAGAATGGCTTCATTCAGTAACATTACTCACAGGTTGTTTTTCTCCGTATTCAGTTGAAATTCTTCAAATTTAATAAGTTCCAAGGCAATACTGTTCGTAGGTTTTGCAAATTTATTTTTAAAAATATGGTAATAGGCCTTATGGATAAAACTCGAAATGAAAAATGCCATCACTTTTTCAATGAGCTTCACTTGTTCTTACAGATGTCAACATCAGGGTTGCCAACGTCGTGAAAAAAATTATAGTGTATTGAGAGAAAAAATGTCTTTTTTGTATTACTCGTTCACTTTACATTTGCAGACGGCAGAATTAGGAACTACTGTTGTTTTGACAGTAAAGGTCCAAACACACAACCGAAAATGCCCAAATGGTCTCGATATCAATCAGCATCTGTCCAGTGCTGATGATGAGAGCTGAGACAATCCAGGCTTGTTTTGATTTTTTCGTTTCTGTGATGTCTTCGTAAATATCAAATCCACTTTGGTATGGGAGGGCGCGATCTGGCAGTAAGTTAATTATAAAAAATGTAGTGAATTATTGCCGCGAGGAAAAGAAAAAGGGGTTATTAATACCATTAGAAAGACCTGAGGAAAGAACTGCAGCGTTATTAGGCAAGAGTTTAAGTACAGTCGATAATGTAATAAAAGATGTACGTGAAGCAGAACAGAGTGGTCAAAAAGTTGTGACTCCAAGAAAAAAGATTGAGAAAGAAACAAGTATTTTTAAATCAATTTTGTAAATGTTTGGTGAAGAGAAAAATTTGGGAATATTATGAAGTTAAGCGAGAAATTTCCACTCTTCGAAAACTCTACAATGCAGTTAAAGAAGACTCAGATATTAACTTCTCGGGAAAAGAAGAGTTTGGAAATTATTAAAGGAAATCGGTTTTAAATTTAAAAAATGTAAAAATAGAAGATCAGTTTTAGTGGAGAGAAGGGACATTATTGAACGCCGTGTAAGGTTTCTTAGAACTTCAAGAGAAAACGACAAGGGTGCTCGAAAACCAGTGATTTACACCGATAAACCTTGGGTTCATACTCACTACACTGTAAATAAGTGCTGGTAACACACTGAAGTACCTGATGTACTGAAAAATGAGAGCCCTGGCCAAAGAGCAATAGTAATTCATGCAGGCGGGGAAACGGGATTTATCGAGGGTGTAGAGCTTATTTACCATTGAAAATTGGCTTCTGCGGATAATCGCCATGAAATGATTAGTGATAATTACAACAGATGGATAAAAGAGCGTTTAATACCAAATATTCCATATGGAATATTATTATTTCGAATAACGCTCCACATGAAACTGTACGACAAAATAAAGCTTTCAATTCATCAACAGGCAAAACGGAAATACAATCCTCTCTTCAGTCACACAACATAAATTTTAATTCTAATTTAAGAAGAGATGAACTATTGAAATTAGTGAAATGTCGCAAACCTGAAGCAATATATACCGTAGACAGGGTATTAGCACAGCATGGATTTTCAGTATTACGCCAGCCTCCATGTCATTGCAACTTTAATCCTATTTAACGTATTTGGAATTTAATGAAACAAAAAATTGCCTCCAATAACGTCAGCAGTGTTTCTCTTCTATTCCTTGTACAATTGACAAAGACAGCAATAGAGAGCATTACACAGAAACACTGGAAAGAAGCTTGTGACAAGGTTAAATAAATTGTGGAGGAATGCTGGTATTGAGACAGGTTGATGGAAGAAGTTGTTGAAAATGTAATAATAAACTTTGGTGTAGATAACGCTAATTCTGAAGGTGAAAGTTTACCCGTCGAAGATTACACCTCAACAGAATGAGCTGACTCTGAAGGCAAGCGCTACGGACACAGCTGACGAATTATGCCTTTCTGACAGCGAACTAGGAGTCCCGCCCTGAAATGATTAAGGTAATGTACAATAAAATGTCACAATACACGCTGTTGGCACATGGTCTTTCAAAATTAATTCAAATTTGGCGCTGTACTTTGAAATCTATAATTTATAACAATTCCTTGGCGCTAATTAACACCAAAAACGTCCTGCGTTGGACTTATAATCTTTTTTCTATAAAAACCGTGGGCGAGCTTCAAGAAAGAAAAGCAAGACGTCTTTCGTATGAAACTCTTTGGAAGGACAACGTGACTTACATGTTGAACTGGTTGCATAGACGCTCGCGAGATCGCGCCAGGTACTGGAGATGCACGTATAAATGATACTATTAATTTAATTATGAAGGGTTGATGTTGCGACCTCAGCTGAGATTTACTGTCGCGCAAACACATCCACATTGTCGTCTATTCTCGGAATTCAATCAATTTCGTAGTGTGGCGACACCGGGGTTAATTGTTGGAGAATGTTCAGCCGAGCATTTTCGTAAGGATTGCCTCGTCAGTTGGAGGCCGTGGTAGTGATTCGCATCTTAGCTGCATTCAACAATTATATTTTGACTGCTGGTAGCGGGTGCTGATGCAGATTCTGTGGAAAGAGGTTTTGAAGTGGAAACTGTATTAAACATGCTGAAATTGTATGTCGCACGAATTATAACAGAAAACAATCTTCTGTTCGCCTAAGGTAACATTGACAACACGGTAACGTGGATAACTTCTTCAATGTTCAATAATTCTTACGCTGAGATAAACTAAAAGCTCTTAAATAATTGTCTTTCAGAATTTTCCCTTGTGGCAAGCTAGGAAGTTGTAACCACGCTTTGTGGGCAACCCAATCCAGCATTCTGTGACTCCCAAAACATTTGCTGAAGTTGTTTTTGCAGCCTCAACACACGCTATTCACAAAATTCACGTATAATATTTTTATTTCTTCTTCGCACATATCTACAACTTTATGGTTATGTTCTTGCCCCCACCGGGGTCCTGTGGCCTGCTCACCGCCATCTATATCATATCTAAACAGTTAGTATCTACTGCAGTCGCGCGTTTCTCATTCAGTCGGCGGTGACCTCATGTAAATACAAGTAGATCTCAGTGCTCTGTCTGCAAATGCAAAGTGAACGAGTAATACTGGAGTTTAGTCAACACCACATACACATATCTATTTAAGTGGCGTTGGTTTAATTCTAAGTATACTCACTAAGAATGCAGTGCCAAAACCTGCAAAAACGTGTTTGAAAGTTTTTTTGAACCTTCTGGCCGGAAATCTATCCGGATCCGAAAATATCAGTTCCCCATCAGGAGACCGAGACGCGTAGAATGACGCTCATGTGCAGTATGTGTCGATTGGTGCATGGGAAGTGGTATCCGTGAGTGACGGAACCGTACATCCGCACACTTAGGAGATACTCCAATACTGTATAGGGATTTTTAGATGTTATTTGCTTGACTTGATTACATGGTGGAAATAACCACCATGCTTGATTATTTACACCATGCTTGATTAGGAATTTTACTTAATTTTCTCGCAGATTTTAATTTAATGTTAAAACTGTACCATTAATTCGTAAAACGCAAAAATCAATACTGACATGTGAATATTCATCTTCAAAGAAAAATCACTTCAACGTACAACGTCCAATTTGAGGAGGTTTACCAAACAGCAATCTGAATAAATTACGACCCATACAAAAGAAGTACCTGAGCTGGACAGTAAATGCTCCGTGGTTTATCTACAACGAACAAATTAAAAACTGATGGTTTTAAAACAGCACGTACTTTCTCGCCTTTAGTAATAGTTATATAATATTATTTATACAACAATTTCCGAATGAACACATCTCAGTCAGCATTTTTAGTAAACATTACATACAGCATTTTTTGAAAAAAACTAAAAGATTTTCAAGCAAATATCATCACTTCAATTATAACTGATTTTCCTACAGCTTCATCATGTCCCAACAATGAGAAGTAATTCACAGAAATTTTGCCGGCGATTCGCGGCGCAGAATTCCATTGTTGCATTCCATTTGGATATTCCCTGAAGATTAGCAACTTTTATTTCGTATATTTTAAATGGGTTTTAAATAATTCCTCAAAGATTAATATGTATATGTATAACAAAAGGTCGAATGTAAGAAACAAAGAAATATAAAATAATATGCACATTACAACTTCCGAAGCATCCAACTGCCTGGAATTACGTTCACGAACCGCAGTAAATTCGGAGCGGGCGATTATGTTAGTAGCCAAATTACACAAAAAATACTCATATTGTTTCAAAATTCAGCATGATCTAATTTGAAGATCTGTTTTTGATAAACACATTTCATTAAGAAAACTTGTATTTTCATTATTATATATGTAGGAAGAAGCCCAAGACGAATCGCAGTGAATCTGGAGCGACCAATTATGTTTGTCACCAAATTACACAAAAAATACCTAAATTTTCAAAAAAATTAACATAACCTTTTTTGAAGATATATTTTTGATAAACACATTTCATTTACAAATTGTATCTTCATAATTGTAGTTGTAGGAAGAAAACTAAAATTTTTTAATTATTTAAAATTTTCGAAAAATCAGGAATTTCAACGTACAATTTAGGAATCAGGAATTTCAACAGCAAATTTAAGCGTCTTATACGCTATCTAAGTCAAGAATTTAATAAAAAATGTGCCGCTTTAAAAAACAATGGTTTAAATAAAATAAAATTGTTTATGTTCGATCCAAAATATCGCCAAAAATACTCATGTTTTTGGAACATTTAATATGACATTATTTTAATATCTGTTTTTTATAAACACATTTCATGAAAAAAATTCATAATTGTGGTTGTAGGAAGACGCCGAAAAAAATTGCATTTTTCAATTTTTGAAAAATCAGTGTTTTTAACCAACATGTTAACATGCACCATTCTCTTAAACGTCTTCCAGCCAGTCCAATAACAAAACCTAATCACTAACGATAGAGCCATTTTGAGAAAAAAATGTTGAAACAAAATTAAAAATGTCTTTATTTCACGCAAAAATACTCAAATTTTCGAAAAATTGTACGAGGTCTTATTTGAAAATCTATCATTAAGGAACTGATTAAATTAAGGGGAAAATTTCTATATTTAATATTTAGTTGTAGGAACACCCCGAAAAAGATTTGAATTTTTGCAATTTTCGAAAAATCAAAGTTTCCAAAGAACATGAGACCTGCACCCTTTTCTTAAACATCCTTCACACTATCCACCAACAAAATTCAATGGAGCCTTCAAAAACGATGGAGCCTTCTTTTGAAAATTTTGAAAATGTCTTAGGGAATTCATGTAAAGTACCTCCTAAAATTAAAATATCGCTTTCAAATTCAAGGGACCGCCACATCAGCCAAATCGATTGGGAAGTATCAATTTTGGAAAAAATCGACAGAATGGTTTAGCCGCAAGCGTTATTGACAGACAGACGTGCATAGTAGGTTTTATCGTCAATCGATTTTTCGATATAAAGGACCCACAAAACATGGATTCTGGCTCAACTGTTTTTTTTCTAAATTTAGTAACTGGGTTTATATACATTTTTGTTGCCAGAGCAAGATTACTATTTATTTTCCTGTCTGTAGATTTTTCGATATATCAGACTGTTTATGGTCTTTTATTTTTAAGACAAAACATTTTTTAGGGTAACTGTTTTATATCAATATATTACATGTGATATATGATACACCAACGTTTTGGAAAATAATTATTTTATATCAAAATATTGTGATATACTACTAAACAGCAACGTCTCGGAAAATAATTTTATCAAGATGCGTTCCGTTGTGACTTGTGTACATTAATATTTTGTATTTCTCCTGTTTATACCTGGCTATCTCACCATTGTTTAAAATATTATATTTGTTTATTTTGACATTTAAGCCTGATATATATATATATATATATATATATATATATATATTGTGACGCAACGCTTTATCAAACGGACGGTGGCGGCGTGGGTAGGGGCGGTCCGCGGTTGGTCATCGAGATGCAATAATAATAATAATAATAATAATAATAATAATAATAATAATAATAATAATAATAATAATAATAATAATAATAATAATATTGATAATTTAAATTTCCTTAATAGGAAATCGAGGACTAAAGGAGGGTTCTTGCCTGCGTTGTTCCACACCTTTCCCACGAAAAAGAAAAAAAAGTGCAATGCTACGAAAAACAAACAATGACATTTAATGAAAACTGTAGTACACAGACATCTGCAAGTTTCTAAACAAACACAAAAGCAACAGCAGAGAAATAATGTCACAACAGTGTACAATTGTCTGGCTGCCTGTACCCAAATACAAGAACAAAAAAAAAACACGCAAATCAACAAAGAAGTACTGTTTCTAGAACTATTCTGAGAATTATAACCATCTAACATCCTTTTAAAAAAATGGAAAATCAAATTATTAACTTTGAACAAATGATTAAGTCCCTTGGAATTAATATTATCATTCCAATTAATTTATACAACACTTATGTTCCTTCACTCCAAAACAATTCAGATTTATACATTCCTCATCACAATTCCCTCATTTCAATAATAAATTCACATCCAATCACGATCAACACACAGCAGTAGAACTTTGATTTCCAATGTAAACTCTAGAATAAACATTCCACACTATGATCAACACACATTAATAGAAATTTAATTTACAATGTAAACTTTAGAATAAACATTCCGCTTATTTTTCAATAATAATTTCACATCCCATTTTGATCAACACAGCAATAGAAATTTAATTTACAATATAAACTTTAGAATAAACATCCTACACCATTTCTCCAGAAATTGTATAAAAAATATTCATGACTGACAAAGTTTTCTTATACCTTTTGATAAATACTCAAGAAAGTAGGGTGTATCATTACCCAAAGTTTTAATGATAATACTAGTTCATTACCATACAAGTAATCATTGCAACATTTTATTTCTCTTTATCCTGCATGGTCACATAGCATTCCTGCTACATGCTAACTCTACCTGCCATGAAATCACACCATATTAATTATGATCAGAAGGAAATCATGAATAAACATTGTAATGAAACGTTACAGACAGCAGTAAAAATAACTAACTGTCCTCCCACTGAGCTAATATTTTTCGGAATCTGTGGTATTAGACAATCTCCACTAAGATACTACATTACCACAGAAATTGCAAAGTCTCACTCCCAAATTGACCAAAATTAACAACTCTTAACATATTCCTTATCTAAATGATAATATTGGTTCATTACCATACAAGTAATCATTGTAACATTTTTTTTCCACTTTATCCTGCATGATCACATAGCAATCCTGTTACATGCTAATTTTACATGCCATGAAATTACACCATACCAATTGTAATCAGAAGAATTCATAAATAAACATGTTGATAAAACTCTTTGGCAGTAGAAACAACTAACTGTCCTCCCACTCATCTAATATTTTTCATAATCTGTGGTACTGGACAATCTCCAATAAAATGCTACATTACCACAGAAATTGCAGAATTTCACTCCCAAATTGACCAAAATTAACAACTTAACACTTTCCTTACAGTAAGAGAACTGCAATACAAGTTGCAAATAAACAGTACATAATTGGCAGCACTACAAGTTAATAAAAGTGAAAGTTCACCTTTCTTTAAATTCTTCTCCCATGAATAAATAATCAGTTCACAATCCACACATGTACTTTGGTGATTGAACATTGATGCTTTACTATGCACAATTTCATTTACCAGTCTTTCAAGTCTTCAACTCAGAATGATGCAATAGAACATCGTGCATTTCAAAGGATATTACACATCTCTCACAAAATATACTCACAGAAAGTCACTCGCCACTTGAAAATGTCAGAGCCGACCTCTCTATTGCTTCCCATAATTCTAAATTTTGATATCGCATACCAGCTTGAGGAGAGATTGATTCTCTAACCTCACACGTTTACGTTTCCGTCCCCTTTATCCTAACGTGCCTCTAACACTACGTCACATCATCTCGTGAAACAAATACTCCACAACCCACTCAATTACATTTTTCCATTTACCTCCTGTTTTGTGGTAGAGAGCTACATACCACTCATCACCAGCACAGTCCTGCTTCACACACCCGTCTCTCGGCACTTCAACATCCTCTCTCCTCCTAGCTCCACATCAAAAAAAAAAAAAAAAAGCTTGGGTTGTCGGAGCGCTTCCAGATTTCGTCAGTCCCACTACATCAGCGAACTCTATCGCTAGCCTCGAGGTTTTGCCACGCCGGCTCGGAGCGCGCATTTTAAATTACCCCGCTGCACACGTCCCTCGCGTTCACGAAGCGCGGTGGTCCGTGTATGCGACGGGGCGTTACAATATATATACTAGCTGACCCGGCGAACTCTGTTTCGTCTTAACAGCCGGTCCCATCTTTATCTCGCGTCGCACTCACTGTGAGAAACTGTACTATCCTTGTTGCACTCGTGATACTAAAGCAATTGGCGATTTGTGTTCTTGTCTCAAACAAAGAAGAATTTCAAAAAAACGCTCTGATATTAAATAGATAATTAAAAAATCTATTACGCAGCAGAGCGTTTTTTTTGGAATTGATTTTTGTTTAAGAGAGAAATACAAAGCTGTAATCATAGGGACCGGCTGTTAAAGGCAATAAATAAGCAGATTTTGGAATTTATTAAGTTAAATTGTTTATTAGAAAATACAAATAAAAATTAAGTAGATTAATCATTCATTATTGTTCCTGTATTTTGGTGCATAGGTTGCACTCTTCAGTTAAGTACCTTCACGCGAAAACATGCGAAATCACGCGAAACCGTGCGTTCTCACACAGGAACGCTGTCGAACGGGATAAACAGTATCCTATGTCCGTCTCCTGGCTCTAAGCTTCCTGCTCACCAATTTTCAGCCAAATCGGTACAGCCGTTCTTGGGTTATAAATAGTGTAACTAACACGACTTTCTTTTATATATATACTAGCTGACCCGGCGAACTCTGTTCCGCCTTAACAGCCGGTCCCATCTTTTTCTCGCGTCGCAATCACTGTGAGAAACTGTGCTATCCTTGTTGCACTGCGTACGTGCAAAAACGTGCGTTCTCACACAGGAACGCTGTCGAACGGGATAAACAGTATTCTATGTCCTTCTCCTGGCTCTAAGCTTCCTGCTCACCAATTTTCAGCCAAATCGGTACAGCCGTTCTTGAGTTATAAATAGTGTAACTAACACGACTTTCTTTTATATTTATATATATATATATATATATATATATATATATATATATATATATATATATATATATATATATGTTTAAAATAAAATATAAAAACAGTCTGAAACCTTGTAATAAGAGTTTTTGTGTCGAAAATTCGCCGTTTTTTCCGCACAGCATTACATAACGTTCTTTCTAACGCGGTAGCGAGAAAGTAAAATCTCTCCATAGAACCAATAAAGAATATTCACACGTTTCTGTACAAAACTTCCCTCTTGCCTTGTAACCCAAAAATTGAAATTCCACTTTATACCACTATCCAGGAATTATAAGACACAAAGACTTGGTACGACCTCTGTAATATAACAGCAAAAGTAACAAGAAGAGGAATTTAATAGTAACAAGAATTTAAAATTCTAGTGGTTAGAGAACCCTATCTCATTACTTCTCTGTAATTAATATACATGGTTGTATGCTAAAAATGAGTAGAATTATCGTATATTATTAACTCGGCAAGGAATATCATGTACGATTCAAAACATTATAAGTCCTGACTGGTCGAACAAGGATCAATAATTGAAGCGCCGGCTGCAACGACGTAAACCACACATCTGTGGAATAATGTGTATGAATCTGTTCTCCCGTTGGCGTTTTATTAGAATAGTTATGTTTAGTTTTGGGTGAAAAATTTGACATTACAAATTGGCCAACCTGGAACAACGTTTGAAGTGCTGGCAAGATGGCGCAAAACGAGCGTATTTCACCGTCCACTGTAAAAGACAGAAATGGGGAAAAGAAAAGGAAAAGAAATGTTGAAAGGTAGAAGTGTAATGTAAAGAAGAACGTGTAGAGATTCCGGTGAAGCGAATATAAGCTCTAGAAATGTAAGAAAACAAGTATTAGAGCGTCGAAACGAGGTGGGTGAAACAACGTTATATACGTCACAGCTTATGCATACTGTGTTACAATTCGCTTTCGCTGATGATGCATCAATGAAATGAAAATATCATAAAGTATCCTGAAAGTGCAGAGTAGGCTACAATACCGAAAAATGTTGTGCTTTGAAAGGGCAGCTGTTTGATAAGTTCCGTGCGCTATGTTATGAAGAACAGTCAGCATTTCTAGCACATTAGAGTATGACGATCTCGAAACCGAAAAGAAGCAACTTCAGAATGTGTGTCTCTGTGACATTTTATCATTATATATTGCATGTTATTAAATATTAAAAGGGAACGTGTTTGATAGGAAACATTGGGTGATGCATTGAACACCGCGAAGACGTCCAGTGCTAGTTGAAACACTGAAAACAAATAAAAGACATAATAGATAAACGAGGGATCTGTAAGAATCAACAACAGAGCAAGTAAGAAAAAACTATAAGGGAACATCATATAGATAATTTACCAAGCATGTGAGCTATTACTCCCACCACAAGGTAAAAAAGAATGCTTATCTGCAGATCTGAATATCATAATCAAGTACTCAGAAAGGGGAACCAATAAGTTCTCTAGCGTTTTCAAGGTTTCCTGCCGATTTATAATTTCCAGAATTGTATTAGGACAACATCTATGTATTCTATGTATGTATTCTGGATATGTAATGTTGTTCCTTGGAATAAAATTATATTCATTTGTAAGTCGTAGGAACTTCTTCGATCCTTGATCCTTCCTAGATCATTTTCCTTCCTAAAGCGGATTACTTAAAACACGTACAAGTGTCTGAAGAGCGAGTAGCACCAAAAGCAGTAAAAGTTGAAGAGGTAATCAATTTTGACCTCTCCTCTTGCTAACTACGTTGTTTCAGCCGATGATTCAATTGAAAACAGGTTTTTCATTTGCTTATTGTTTTACCACTTCATTGCTTTATTCTCACTTTGTATCCCTGTTTTAGAAGCATTGCATTATCTTCTCACTTGTCATACATCCACTGAAGATGTAAAAATAATGATCAAAAGTATTCTTTGATATTAATGTTTAATAATTGTTAAAATAAATTAATTTCGAGTTTAATTATTTCACATTATTCTTTATATATCACCGTAGATTGAAAATCACAGGAAAAACAGACAAACGATTCTGCCAGGTACGGTTAGGGCTTGTGACGACTGCGGGAAATAATTTGCGAGTGAATAGAGAATATAATTCCAACACCACTTTTATTTGCTCTATAATTATAAGTCGGTTTTTTAACATGGCGCGTGAGGGCCTTTGTCTTCATGATGGAATATAGAACGGCTTTTTGCTTCTTTCTCGTACATACCGCTAGATGTCAGATGATCGCGTCTGTATCAAGCAGTGCTGCAGATCAAGCGAAATCTTGTGCCACGACCGGGAAAGACGCGAAAAGCCGTGCCATATTCCATCATGAAGACAAGGCCCTCACGCGCCATGTTGTAAAAACCGAAGTATACTCAATTGTATCCAGCGATCGAATTATGCACTAAGTAGCGATAAAAGTTCGGATACCTCTGCAATTAAGCGTTTCCGTGCCTTTGTTGTAATGAATTGTATAATCCACTCTTGATGTTTTGCCGTTGATTTTAGGTTGAACCTGAATATTATTAGTTATTTCTTTCAATTTAATTACCAATAGAAGACCACGGTTAACGGTAGCGTAACGGTTGGTATGTTTGCATCCTAACCTCAGTGTTCTTATTAGGGCGATCGTATAGTTAACTTAATTTAATGAGAACTAATGATTTAGTGGTTTCTTTACGAGAAACTAGGAATTAACGGCGGCCCGAGCATAGTGCTTGCCACACGATCGATTTCGACCCTAAACTTTTTTCCGAATTCAAGTTGACAGGCAGACTTGCGAAAATATATCTCGTAACTTAAATGTTTCATTTTAATTCTTTTTATTAATAAAGGAGTTGAAGTTTCAAAGAAAATGGGTAATCTGATTCTTCCGCTGAGTGCCACTCCTGTAAGTTACATAAAAAGTCTTCAAGAATATCATTTCGCCTTGTCATAATCAGGCCTTTCATAAAGCCGGAGATACCATAAATTGCATATATTCTTTCTTACTCACTTTTATATCAAAATAACGGTGTCTGAACGAACGTTTTCATTAATGTTACGAATACTAACGAAATTTTTTCGTTACTTTTGATGTCTTGGCTTTTAGGAAATTACATCCCGCTTCTCTGTGTGCAATTCGCAGTTAGTGTAACAACATACTAGAAATTATTATTTTTGAGAAACATTATTGGATATAAAACATGACATTTTTGAGAAGCATAATTGGATATATTTTAGAGATTTTGTGAGGTTAATAGACTGACTTTTTGTGTAGTGTTTCTGACACGAGTAATGAAAACTTACTTGGCTCAATTCATATCTGGAAACGTCATGCATTACATTTCATGGAAATGTTAATTTAACTCGGCCACCCAATTACCATTAGCTATAATTATTGCTAATAATTATATTGCTTATAATTATATTAATTATTATTGCTAATAATTATACCGGAAAAATATGTAGTATGAAACGTCAAAATATGTACATAAATATGTAATGAAAACAGTAAGAATATGTAAAATCAGATATAATATGTAAGATTAAAATACACAAATTATAAAATATTAACCTAATTCGAAATTACATTTATCCAAAATTTCAGAAACATATTGAAGAAAATTGCTAGATTAAAATATTCATGAAAATAGCAAAATATGTAAAATATGTAATACAGTACTAAATATGTAAAAATATGTAACGAAAAAAATTGATATTGTGTTAGGATGGCGATGATTTGCCAAGATTTCAATTTTGAGAACGGTGAGTAGAAATGAAAAAAATGTAATTACATTAAAATCCTCATATCATTATAATTTTAATGTAATTATATGCATTAAAATTATGAATGCATTAAAATTATGAATGCATTAAAATTATGAATGCATTAAAATTATTAATGCATTAAAATTATTAAATTACATGCATTATAATTATTCAATTATAATATGCATTATAAATTTTATAATGCATAACACTTAACATGTTTTATATGGTTTAAACCTATAATACTAAAAATTAGGAAATTTTACTCCCTTCAATGCTTTAGTTGTGTACATCTTAACTTCTGACACGAGAGAATCCTCTCTGTTGTCAGTGTGTTCTTGGCAGTTTACGAAATGCCTCTTCAAGTGACACTTCTAGAAATTCATTTGCGGTGATTTTCCTTGAAGCTGAGTTAATTTCACTCAGCCTCGCGGCCCGCAGGACGGCAACGGTGGCTCAGGACTTCGACTGACGTCCTGCAGTGCCTCTGATCGTGAGGTCCTAGGGTTTGCGTCCCCACGGGGTCAGAATTTTCAACACTAGCTACATGCCTTCATCGAATTCAGCCGCTGTTTGCAGAAAAATTGTAGTGGCTGGCTGCACTGACGTGTGGTTTTCTGTGGATTCTCCGATCAACACAAAGCAAATGACCGAGCAGTACCATAACAAACGGGACACGGGCCGCACGCGATGTTTCCTTCCTCTTTCTTTGGCTACTGTCACCCCTTACGTACACACAATTACACTTATATTCACTACACTACGAGACATTACGGGAGAATAGACGGGAGCGTAGAGCTTGCCCTGGTTGGAGCGGTGGGAGATATCTGGTGAGAGACACCCGGTTGGAGAAAACTTCGCTAGCACACGGGTAGGTCGGCGCCAGATCTCTCCATCCATCTGGAGATCTTCGCCACATCCCGCCACAAAATGTATGCTATACTTACGGGGTTAATAATCTTTGCGGTTGACGCGCCAGGAAACTAACCAATGTCGAAGTAGGTTATCTTTTTCCAGTGTGTAGTCTTGCGTACGTCTTCTCCTTACGGTTGGACGTGTTAGTGCAGCTCAACTCACAAAGTGCCGTGAATGTTCTTACCACCGCAGTGAAGCTATTCGATTCTTTTACGGGCATCTATGGTCAATCCAGCAACATGAAGGTAGTGGTGCTAACACAGAACGTACTTTCTCGACCGTATTTTCATGCAAATTACGCGAAAAGTACTCAAATTTTCAAACCATTTTACATGATCTTGTTTCAAAATCGATCTTTAAGGAATATATTTCATTAGGGAAAAAATCTCTATCTTTAATATTTTAGTTGTAGGTAGATGACGAAAAAAGTTTGAACTTTTGCAATTTTCGGGAAATGAAGGTTTTCAATGAACATGAGATCTGCACCATCTTAAACGACATTCACGCTATCCAACAACGAAATGTAATAAAAAACGATGGAGTCTTTTTTGAAAATTTGGGAAATGTCTCAGGGGCTTCAAATGAATACCCCCAAAATTACAATTTTGGTTTCTAATTCAAGAGACCGTGACATCAGCAAGATTGATTGGGAAATATCAAATTGGGAAAAAAATGATGAACGGTTTAGCCGTTAGGATTGTTCACGGACGGACGGACGTTTTGTCGTCATTCGATATTTCGGTATGAAAGATCCACAAAATGTGGATTCTGTATACATCCCGTGTTAGAAAATTTTTTCCTAAATTTAGCATCTGGATATATCAACTTTTTCGTTACCAGTATCCTGTAATAAGTTTTTTGCCAAAAATTCGCCATTTTTTCTGTTTTTGAACACATTTTATTAATAACAAAATGTATCTTCACAGTTGTAGTTGTAGGAAGACGTCGTGGCCCGCAAGGCCCACAAAATGGCCTAGTTTTAGACTATGTTTTGCGATTGTAAGAATTGCGAGCGTAAGGTTTTGCGATTGTCTATGTAGTAATCATATACTGATGAATATGTATTTGTTAAAGGATATATTTATTAAGGTAGAAACACTAGCTTTTGCTATACCTTTTTATAAAGTGGGCTCGGATACAAGATTTGCGGGCGGGCCCGCACTCATTTCGTTACGCTACTCGATTAATCTCACAAGTAATTTCTAAAATAAAACGTGATCCTAAATTAATTGTAGAAGTGAGGAAACGGTGCACGAAACTCAATCTTACGATCTTCTTTTTAATTAATTTGCAAGAGAATACACCCTAATTTTCTTTAGAAGTTACAAGCTAATATCTTCAAAAATGTTGGTAAATTTAGTTGCATTACTGTCCGTTGGAGCGAGGAACTAAGCCAAGTTTGAAGATGCTTTTGCTAGCAAGTTTTAATATCTTGCCGAACTTGGGCGACTATCGAAATCCACCAAATTCCGGAGCGGCGGCCGGAGAGGTTTCTGGCAGCGTGTAACTCGACTCTTCCCAGCGCTAATGAGTACGCCAGGGTTTTTGTTTGAGCCACTGGTGGGGGCAATCCCATTCCCCTGGCATTTCCTCTCCCCCCACCACCACAAGGGGTGGGGAAATGGATCCGCCAGCGACATGTAGCGTTCTCCTCCTTAACTCAGCCACTCCTCCGATATTTACATACCGGGAGCGGTGGCTCAGTGCATCAACTGATATCACTGCAGTGCCTCTGACCGGGAGGTCCTAGGGTCGAGTCCCGACGGTGGCAGGATTTTCCGTGGTTTCTCCGATCAACAGGAATGTCAGAGCGGTATCCTAACAAACGGGCCACGGACCGCGCGCGACCTTTCCTTCCTCTTCCTTGCCCTATTCTTACCCCTTACTCAAACGCACTTACACTAACATGCACTACACTAGCACATATATCGGGAGACCGGTCAGGGACTTAGAATTTGTCCCGGCTGGTGCGGTGCCCCGCTGGTGGGAGATACTGGTTGGGGAGAATTCCGCTAGTCGACGGTAGGTCGGCGCCGGACCTCGACATCCATTTTCATCATACTTGGCCTTAAGCACTTTGGTGTAAATATCCAATTAGCAAGCGAGTAAGTTCAAAATTATATTTTGTTAAAAGGCCTAATTTATTGTCGAAAGAAAGAAGCAAACTACACGTCGCATTGCAAGTCCCCCCCCCCACAACCAGGTCTCTCCCAACTACAGCGCACCGCCCCAACGGGGACAAGCTCTAAGCTCCCTACCGATCTCCCGGAATGTGTGCTAGTGTGTGTATGTGTAAGTGAGAATAGGACAAGGAAGGGGAAGGAAAGATCGCGTACGGTCCGTGGCCACCCAGACACTAGACGTCTACCCCAGACGCGACTGAACTTTACCTAGTTTTCTAGCCAGTGTTGACAATTCTGCCACCATCGGGAATTGAACCCCTAGGAGCTCCCGATCATAGGCACTGCAGTGACATGAGTTTATGCCCTAAGCCACCTATGACGATGAGTCGAGTTACCTACATTCATGAATTCCATTAGCCATCTTACATTTTTAAAACATTTCATCACCTTTCTCAAGAAAATATATTTTTGTTGGCTCATGATTCTCTTTACCAGAAACTTTACATTTTCGGGGATGTTAAGAATCTAGAAGTTTTGAATTAACTTTTGAAGTTCTAAATACCTCAGAAGATTATCCAACTCAGTTTGATTTACCTTGTGAGGGTGTTATGATCTTCAATGGATAAAAGGAATGCATAAAATCAATTATCGATAGTAAATTCACGTTGAAGAGATTAAAGGATGATGATTTGTCTCTATTTTGAAAATCAGACACTGAAACATATTTAATGCAATGTTTGTACTTAGGAACACAATGTTATTCAAATGCCATTTATTTTCTGCCTGAAATACATTGAATGTGAACCACAGTAAATGGCAGGATTCAACTATTATGATTTAGTCAGCTATTATTATCACAGTTGCTATAAAATGTTAATATGAGGCGAATTGTATCGATATTTGAAATAACATGTGGGATTGACAGATTCCAAGAATCTCACATGCGACCTTTTTGACAAATCTACGATTCTTCTGCCAGATTTTGTAGCATGCACTTTGACATTTTTAAGGATTTGAAAATATAAAAATTAATCACCCAGCTTTGTCTGAAAGTTATATCTTCATCGTTTGAAATTTTCAGAAAGCCGGTCCTTTATCGAGTATAGCGTGAAATTCTCACGTCATAGTCCGAAGGAAGGCCTTTAAGGAACTTTTCCATCGAAGCCCGCATTGTGGCTGGTTTAATGTTGTTATGCGAGTGGTTAAACAACATGGTCATTATTAGTGCAGCAAGAGGATAGTTACAATTTCGAATTCTATTTCATCAACTTATTAAAATTTTATTCTCCTGCATTTATTTTCATTGTTTAATTTCTCGCATATTACTTGCATAGAATAGAGAAAGTAAATGGCATAAATTACTATTATAATTATGAAAAGAATCAATGGTGATTTTTGAGCAGAAAAATACATTTTGTTGAACCCTGATGCCAAAGAAAGTTAATAATGCATGTTCCTAGAGTTATCTTTCTCTAACACGTCCGTCCTCAGTCTGTGAACAACGTAAACAGTCACCGGAAGCGGTAGCTCAGTGCATCAACTGATGTCACTGCAGCGCCTCTGACCGGGAGGTTCTAGGTTCGAGTCCAGACGGTGGCAAGATTTTCGACACTAGCTTTTCAGTTAGGTCGAATTCAGTCGCTGCCTGGAAGAGAATTCAGCGACCGGCTGCTCTGTTCGGTAGTTTTCCGTGGTTTCTCCGATCTACACCAGGTGAATGCCGGAGCAGTACCCTACCAAACGGGCCACGGACCGCGTGCGATCTTTCCTTCCTCTTCCTTGTTCTATCCTCTCCCCCTTACACACACACTTACACTAACATGCAGTACACTACCATATATTCCGGGAGACCGGTCGGAGCTTAGAGCTTGTCCCGGCTGGGGCGATGCCCCGCTGGTGGGAGAGTCCTGGTTAGGGGGAAACCCCACTAGCCGACGGTAGATCGGCGCCGGATCTGGCCATCCAGGGGGGAAAAATCACCACCATCTCCCGAGAAAAACATGCACTACACTAACGGGACTAATGACCAAAGCGGTTGACTCGCCCGGAAACACGAGAAAAAAACAACCAAAAGCTAAACAGTCCGTAGGATTTGGACCAAAATTAACATTCCCCAATTTTATCGGGCTGGTGTCACAGCTCGTTGAATTTGAAATGATAATTTTGGTTTTTGGGGAATCTTAAATAAAGCTTCAAGGATATTCTTTCAATTTTTGAAAATTGCGTACAATTTGTTCATAATAACAGTATTTTTGCGAAATTCGCAGGAAATAAAGGGAATTTTAAAAATAAGGTTTTCTCAAAAACTGTGATATTTTCTTTAATTTTCAATCTTCGTATAGAGTAAGACGCTTAAAAGGCGGATGTCTCATTTTTGTTGAAATACGTGCATTTTTGAAAATTGTAAAAGTACAATAATGTAAGAAAGTATGTGCTGCTTTATCACTACTAGTTGCTTTCTCGCTACGGAGTAGAGTTATGTAATACTGTGCGAGAAAATCTGCGAATTTTCGGTAGAAAAACTCTTAAAATGGGGCGCAGGTAACGAAAAAAGAAGATAAATCCAGTCGCTAAATTTCGAAAAATATCCTCTAACACGTGGTGTAACCAGAAAAATATGTATTGTGGAACTTGAAGCCTCTGGGACATTTTCAAAATTTTGAAAAAAATTATTCCGTCATTCTTGATTAAATTTTGTTGTCGAATAGTGTAAATGACGTTTAAGGGAAGGGTGCAGGTCTGTTTTTCGTTAAAAACTCCGATTTTTCGAAAATTGCATAAATTCAAAATTTTCTCATCTTCCTACAACTTCATTCATGAAGAGAGATATTTTCTCCTCTTAATGAAATATGTTCCTTAATGATAGATTTTGAAATAAGGTCAAGTACAATTTTTCGAAACTTTGCGTACTTTTGCCGTAATTTTGCATGAAAATACGGGCGAGAAAGTACGTGATGTTTTAGCACTACCAGTTTATTAACATAATGTTGCTCAATGGCGTTTTAAAATAAGTCGGGGTAAGTATTTTTTGGAAATACGAGTTTTTGCCTAATTTGAGAGTATGCAATTTTTAAATATATGCAGAGAAACGCATGCAATTTTTAAACAGATATTGTAAAAAACGGATTTATATTTTAAAATTTTCTTCTCGTGTGTATCAACGAACGGTCAAAATTATTTTACTTCAATTTCTGGCAAACTCTCTGCATTTTCCAAAATTGCAAAATATTAAAATCGCAAAATTACACATTTGAATATAGAAATTTGTCAAATAAAATGTATTCTAAGGAATGAGACTGAAAAAGACAGCAACTTTTTTTTGAAAACAGAAGTATTATTTGTGTCAATGCTGCACGAATTTAATGAAATTTATACAAAAAAAAAAACCCTCAGATTTTCGTTTAAGTCTCTAAATTTTCGAAATTTGCAAAAGTTGGATATAATACAAGAAAGCATGTGCTCCTTTTGTGTTACTGGTTCTCTATTGTGAACCTGGTGTTTTAGCTTTAAAATAAGATTGAAATTGCTGGTGCTAGTTATAAAGGATTAAACGTTAAACTTTTCTTCTTAAGCATACTTCATGAAAAGATAATTATATGATAGCTAAACAGATGTCGGGTAAACCAGAGATACCCCTTAAAAATGAGTCAATCTATATTTAATATGCTGCAGACTACTTCCTATTATCTTGAGTTTTTAAGGTTTTTCAGGTTCAGACTGGGCAATTATTAATGTTATTCTCGAAGAATACAAACGAAACATTTCTTGTGGTAGGTCCTTATAATTTGATTTACAGGAAGCTGAAAACCTTTTTAATTTTCCTCACATTACTGAAGTGGTTTCTGCTTACGAAGTTGACAAAATATGTATTCCAGGTGTACTGCAAGAATCAAATTTGAAGTAGAAAGGAACTGGCATTCCTTCTGAGATTTGTATGGATTTTGAACACCGGACGGCAAAAACCGGATCTCTATCGAATTTCCATCAATTGTTTATTTATGACGTTAAACAATTTTCAAATATTATTAACGTGCAATCACAGTTCTACAACTTTCGCTCCTTACTTAAAGGTAGATCGTAGTTTAGCAAGGAGATGATCAAGATGTAGTGCAAGAGCCGAGAGTTTGCGTCGAAGAACAACGGCGGCAAAAACCGAATCTCTATCGAATTTCTATCAATTGTTGATTTATGACGTTAAACAATTTTCAAATCTTATTAACTTGTAATCACAGTTCTACAACTTTCGCTCCTTACTAAATGGTGCATCGTAGTTTAGAAAAGAGATGATCTAGATGTAGTGCAAGAGCCGAGAATTTGCGTCGAAGAAAACGACGGCAAAAACCGGATCTCTATCGAATTTCTATCAATTGTTTATTTATGACGTTAAACTATTTTCAAATCTTATTAACGTGTAATCACAGTTCTACAACTTTTGCTCCTTACTTAAAGGTACATCGTAGTTTAGAAATGAGATGATCTAGATGTAGTGCAAGAGCCGAGAATTTGCGTCGAAGAAAACGACGGCAAAAACCGGATCTCTATTGAATTTCTATCAATTGTTGATTTATGACGTTAAACAATTTTCAAATCTTATTAACGTGTAATCACAGTTCTACAACTTTTGCTCCTTACTTAAAGGTACATCTTAGTTTAGAAATGAGATGATCTAGATGTAGTGCAAGAGCCGAGAATTTGCGTCGAAGAAAACGACGGCAAAAACCGGATCTCTATTGAATTTCTATCAATTGTTGATTTATGACGTTAAACAATTTTCAAATCTTATTAACTTGTAATCACAGTTCTACAACTTTCGCTCCTCACTAAATGGTGCATCGTAGTTTAGAAAAGAGATGATCTAGATGTAGTGCAAGAGCCGAGAATTTGCGTCGAAGAAAACGACGGCAAAAAGCGGATCTCTATCGAATTTCTATCAATTGTTGATTTATAGCGTAAAACATTTTTCAAAGCTTATTAACTTTTAATCAGACTTCTAGAACTTCCGCTCCTTACTTAAAGGTACATCGTAGTTTAGAAAAGAGATGATCTAGATGTAGTGCAAGAGCCGGGAGTTTGCCCCGAAGAAAAACGACGGCAAAAACCAGATCTCTATCCAATTTCTATCAATCCGAATTTCTATCAGTTGTTGATTTATAACGTTAAACATTTTTCAAAGCTTATTAAATTGTAATCACAGTTATATAACTTCCGCTCCTTACTTAATGGTACATCGTAGTTTAGAAAGGAGATGATCTAGATGTAGTGCAAGAGCCGGGAGTTCGCGTCGAAGAAAAACGACGGCAAAAACCGAAATTGGAAGCGAGTTCCCCGCGTGAGTTAAATGACGGAGATGGGAGCGCGATGAGGACGCGAGCGAAAGCCCGCGGGCGGCTCGCGAGGTCGATGTGACTGCGTCTGGAATATTCCGCGCGCCGCCTGCCATGCGGGGCGTCGGGCCGTCGCTTGCCAAGTTCCCCCGGGGCTTTTCCTACGCTAGCGTCAGGTTGCGCTGCGGGTTTGCACCAGGCGCACTGGCAACTCGGAGGAAAATGGGGACGTGAGATACAAAGTCTAAAATGAATGCAAAATAATGTACGTAAGAATAAACATAATAATAATAATAATAATAATAATAATAATAATAATATAATAATAAATGTAATGTATGTAATAATGTAAAATCGTAAATGTACTTTACTATTGTATGATTTCTTGTGTTAACTAACACCGAATTTGTACCATATAACCAATAGAAGGTTGAGAAAATAAATAATAATAATAATAATAATAATAATAATAATAATAATAATAATAATAATAATAATAATAATAATAATAATAATAATGATTGTAATTGTTGCGGCTGTGTGACGAAGTTGAAGAGCGCGCCTAAAGCGGCGCGAGGCGGCAGCGGCGGCGGGTGACGGCTAGGCATCAGACCGGCGAAGACGCCCGGCCAATGAGAAATAATCGGCTAGCCGGCGAGCCGGTGGCCGTGAAGCGAGGCTACGGCGCCGGCTGCTTGATAACGGAGCGCCGCCAGAAACGGAGCAGACTGAGCGGGAGACGTAGATTGGAGAAACAGTGGTTTGGGTAGAGTGTGCATTAGGCAAAATTATTTTCTGACCGCTATTGTAAATATTTCCGTTTTTATGTAAAAATTTCCGTTACTGTGTAAATAAACTTGTTGTTGGGAAAGTGAGTGTTTTTTCTGAACATACCAGTAATAATAATAATGATAATGATATCATCATTATAATGATATCATCATCAAGCCAGTCCAGATAGCCGAGATCGCTAAGACAGTAGTGCCGTGGTGATCTCGGACGAAAGGATTGCGGGTTCGAGCCCCGCCTCGGGCATCAGTGTGTTTGTGTATGTCTGTTTGTGTGTGCCGTACATTCATCTGTCGTCATCATCATATCTTCCAATCCCCAGGACTAACAACCCTGAGGTATAAAAATCGGATTCAACCTAATTCTGATCTCCCTGATTAGTTACATGCAAAACTTGCAACGTGATAAAAATGATACTGAGCCCGTGCAAGTGCGTAGTCATGCGTGGTCCAAGATTACCTATTCACGACCAAAATAATAATAATAATAATAATAATAATAATAATAATAATAATATAAAAAGAATGGCATACCAATGAAGATTAATCATTTAGACGTACAAGGGGGAGAATGAAACCAGAATCGGAACCAGCTGTAATAGGTACTCTAGAACAGGCGTTGAGAACACATTATGGTAAAGCGATTGTCAAAATTCCCAAGATGATTGCCGAATATGCTAGTAACAAGTAGAAACCCTTGATCATTTATCGTCTCATCTTGTCGAATTCTAGCCAAGACCGAATACTTGAAACAACTAGATAAGCTCTTCTGCACTGGCAGATCTGTAACGCTCTCAAAATCCCAAACATATGCTCTATGTGGTACGAACACTCATCAGAATCGATGATGTCTGTTGAACTGTGTACAATATTGTACGATCAACAAATTCGAACTGATCGCACGATAGCGGCAAACAAACCGGTTATTGTTATCCGAGATTTGAGAGGAGGAAAATTTCCTTCTTGTAGAGGTGGCTGTGCCGTTCGATCAAAACGTAACCAAGGAGGCAGAAAAACGTCTTAAGTACAAAAGTTCGGAAATCGAGAACAAACAAATGTGTAGCGTAAACCCACAGGTCACCCCGATAATTATCGGAGCACTGGGATTTATTCAGAAAAAATTGTGTAAGAGCTTATCTAAATTTCCAGGTCATTTTAATGGCTAGAAAGTGCAAGGCAGTGCTTCATTTGTAACAGCCCACATTTTGCTCGAAGTATTATAGGGGCACCGACAGTCCTTAGATCTGCTCTTTAGGAAGCTGGTAGCAACCCAGCGGTAGCAAGTAGACATTACAATCAACCGACTCATAACATCTTTAGTTGTGAATTAGAGTGATAATAATAACAATAATAAAACTAATGAGGAAAAGAAAAAATATTATTTTTTGTTTCACTTAAGTAACCATCTCAGAGAGTAGAAATACCGTGCTGCAATGGACATTATTTTTTCACATTTCGGATTAATTTCAAATGGCTCATGGGGATCCCGTAAGGTTCCACTTTAGGCCCTACTCTTTTTCCTACCATACGTAAACGATATGCTCTTGGCGATTTACAGCGTAAGAGTTTCTTTACTGATTGTACGGAAATTATTTGCAATGAAGAAACATGGTGCAAGCTGAGATAATTCAGATTGATTTCGTAACAACAAATTAACAGTTAAAGAAGTGAAATGGCTTTATTCCGTTGTTCCTTTCAAATAAATGATTGTTATCTATTGAAAATGAATATTATTTGATGAACAAACATTTTGAGTATTATACTGCAGTAAAACTTCAAATGGAAAGTCCATGTAAAGTAAGTGAATGGAAAGTCCATGTTCTTACTGAAGGGTGGGAACATTTTCAGCCAAGACATGTCTATAATTATAACACTCAACGTAGTAATCATATTCAACAAACCATTCCATGGACAATTTCAAGAAAGAATGGAAGGAATAAAGATCAACAACAAAGACTTAACTTTAAAGAGGGGAAGAATAACGCCAGAATCGGATGCAATTGTAATAGATTCACTAAATCAGCCATTGACTTTATTATTAAGCAAATCTCAAAATTTCTCAGGATGATCAATGCTTCACGGATAGATAGAAAGACATGATCATGTAGTTTCATATTGCCCAATTCTAGAAAATACCGAATACATGAAGCTGATACAGAAAATGCAGAAAAGAAACACTGGGTTTGTAGTTACTTCTACTAGCAAATTTCTAACTCCCTTAAAGCTCGAAACGCATGTTGTAAGTGGTACGAACACATCAAAATCTGTGACTTCTGTTGGTCTGTATTCAATACCTTATCAGCTACAAATCCATAGTGGGTCTCAGAATAAATGTTTCTGTTTTTAACTTTTAGGCATGTAGATGCTAAAAATAATAACTTTTTGTTAATGAAGATATAATGAGAAATTTCAGAACATGTACTTATGCCATTCAGCTTAACATGATAAAATAGTTGAATAATTTACTAAAAGGAACTTTAAAATTGTCTAAAATTTCCTTTCGAATAAACAAAAAGGCATCAAAGTTGGAATATTATTTCAAAATATAAGACATTATTTTACAAGTAGATTATACCAGTCTTAGATGTTATTTGCATTTAAGTTCATCTCATTTGCCCTGAGTACCGGGGATTGTCACCTCAACTAATTGATTCGCATTTGGGCAAAAGAGTATATGTCAGAAAAATCGAAAATTGAGTTAGGTGAAGCTTTTATTTCAAAATCATTTGCTTTAATTTTTTAAACTAACTTAATACTATTTACGTATGTGAACCTCTGTATCTGAATAATATTTATTCAGGTATATTCACACTAAATGCAATTCTCTTCGCTCTCGTGTAAAATTATGAAAAGTGCACTTATTCCATTTGCCCAAACCGAGCGAATTGTTACAGATTGTGACTGCAAGCTCTCTCATACGTATCAGAAGGTACTCTGGTTTTGAAAACATTCCCCATGGTATCTCTATTAGTTGCTTTTATTTTTACGGTTACTCTCCTATAAACAACGATCATTCCTTTTATAATTCAAAACGACATAATTATGGGTGGTCTAGAATATTCGACGTTGGAAACCTTGTTTGAAACTATACGCGATACACCGCCGAATTGGATGTGTGCTTTAATACCTATTTGAAAGCACAACGCACTAGATAGTGCTCTAGAAGCTATGTTAACACAACGTGTTACACGTCATGTGCTGCGCGTAAAGTGAAACAGCGGCCATTTGCAAAAATCTCACATCAAAACTACGTGTCAGTGTGATATTGTGTTTATTTAGTCAAAAACAGTCAAAAACTGTATGTGACGTATGGGGGAGAAAATCATCTGCGCACGCTTTCTTGAGTTTCTGAATCCCTTCCCAACAATTTAACTATTAATAGTTGAAAGATTAATAATAATAATAATAATAATAATAATAATAATAATAATAACAAATTTAAAAAATCGAGAGATTAACATTTCAAAAACTAGATATTTTCGTTGCCAAATTATAGAAAACTTATTTTTAACGGTAAAGAAACGAACAGACTTGATTTTTCTGTATTGTTAACAAATAGAAACTCACCCTAAGCTCTACTACCACTACAAGCAAAGGAAAGTTCAACAAAACGTGCGCATAGTGAAGCTACATTTACGTCCAGAAGCAAATCGAGGGGCCATCTCAGCATTTGCTCAATGGATCAGGGAAACTGGACAAAAACCTGATCGAGATGGGGGTCATTGACCCGGAAGTACATTATTTGTTACAGGTTATATTGAGTCTTTTTTTAAAATTATACAATGCAAATGTAAACTAATTCATTATACTATATCTTGTTTTTGTTAAAGTAAACATTATGTTTCTTTTTGGCGATCAGTATGATAATGAGTTGCTTGATCGTAATGTTGCACAAGAGATAGGCGCCTACGCGTCGCAACTGATGATTTAGTGAGAAGAGGTGCACAGATGAATTGCGAACATCATTCAAAGAAAGAAAGCAAAAAGAGTTTAAAACTACGGGAGTTATTTTGAGGAGTATTAGTTGAGAGAAGTAACATTGTTTGCTTTGGTAACTAATGAACATTTTCTATTATTCATCTTTCAGTTTACCATTTTCTTTTCCTTCTAATTTCTCCATGCCTCTAAAAATCCGGGGAAGTAAATCCAACTATCACATGATGTATATTTACTGCATATAAAAAATCCTCATGTCTAAAAGAAGCATCTGAGCTAAAATCAAATAGTCTGCTTCGTCGCTTGATTTATCTTTTTCTCTGCGAGATAGCGAATGAAGTGCGGAAAAATTTGCTTGGTCAGGTGGAGGAGCAGGCCCGATGACCTTAGTCTTCCCACGTTAAAAATGAGACGCCATTGAATCTCCTTTGATCCTATACCACGAAACAATTTGATATTAGTATATAGAAGAAGTGATCTTCAATTGCTTGAGGATGTATATTCCGCTCACTCTACCAGCTGATATAATGTGCTTGCTTTGGTTTATGGATTGGTCCTCGTATATCAACGGCAACTTTTTGCACCCACTCTAAAATACCTTCTCCCAAGTCCGTAATTGCAACTCCACACACATTTTTTTAAATTAACTTTTCCGTGCAAAAATCTTTTATTAAATACTTTTTTACTGAACGTATTCTATGAATGCAGGTTTTTTATAACTGCAAACGACTTAATTAAAGATACGTGTCACATAGAAGACATTTCAAACAAAAAAGACATTTTAAATGAAACTTTCTTTTCATAAAGATGCCTGCGTAGCTGGTATCCGAGCTCCGAGAGAGAGAGAATATTTTCCTACAGACAATATGCTGGGCTTTATTAAAACTGTCTACTGCACCGCTTTAGAAGACTCGTCAGTAAAAGCAGACGTTCTTCCTTTAAAGAATTTACTTTACTCTTTTCGTGTAAAAATGTGCACACGTGCTCAATAAAAAGGTAATTGTGAATGAAATATAAATTTTCAAATCTTACGACAATGTTAGTAAGATTTGAAAATATCATTTCCAAATCTTACGTCAAAAGGTTTACATTAAAATGGAATATTTCAGTAAAAAGGTAATTGAAAATGAATATATACTTTCAAATCTTACGACAATGCTAGTAAGATTTGAAAATATAATTTTAAATTCTTACGACAAAAGGTCTACATTAAAAATGTTGGAATATTTATAATTTGCAAAATTACTAAAAGACTTGAGAACTGCCAAAATGAACAGGAAGATTTTTAAAAAATGTCTCTACCATGGGCCTTTTCAGTTCCTTTTCACTTCCCCACACAAAACCGTTGATAAGATAGTTACTTTTTGCTTTATATATCCTGCATTATTTGACGTGAAGTGCTATAAACTAATTTTTTAAATTATTTCGAACCTTTAAACCTTCATGATAATCTGATTATTATTTGTGTATATGTTTGTAGGTTCTTTTATAGAACCACTGATAATGGGAAATTTCCCCCGAAATTAGTCAGAGTTTTGTCACTTGTTATAAAAATGTTCTAAATAAAACAATTTTATGTTATTAAATTTGATAATCTTTAATAATCGTGGGAATCAAATACCATAAGAAGTCGGTTGAAACAACCAGCCAAAGAAAAAAAATAATTTATGAATAAATGTATAAATTTATGCATCAAACCTGACAATATCTCACAACTGATCTTCTTTCATTGTCCCATTTTACGCCATTTATACGGTTTAATTTTATATTAGTGACTTTTTAATGGGCTCTGTAGGCGAATATCGAATTATGAAAGACTTTTTGCATTTTAATGTTCCTCTTATTGTATTCAAAATAGAATAGAAATTATAGACATTTAAAAAATTCAATGAATTCACGTTTAATTAATCAGTTTGCATGAAAATCAATACTTATTTAAGAGAGGATTCCAGTACTTATTACGCAATGATTCGTTAAACTTCTTCGCATAATGGGAGTCTGATGACTGCAAAATATTTGCTTGCAAATTAAAGTACAAGTAATAATTTTACGTCAGTTGGTATTTGAAAAAACATTTATTTTACTTTTTTCTTTTTTTAAAATCAGAACACATATTCGCCGGCCTGGATGACCGAGGTGGCTAAGAGCGAGTACCGACTCAGCACTTCGGTCCGAAAGGTCGTGGGTTCGAGGCCCGCCTTGGGCATGGTTGTTTGTTCCTTGACTTTGTATGTGTTGTCGCGGAGGGCCTCGCGTTCTGTTGACCCCAGATCAGAGGAGCCCGCAAGTGTGTTGGTCTAATGCATGGTCGAATATGCGTCCCATCGGGACGTAATGGGTAACCGGCTGTCGGCTGGATAAAAGCCACAGAAAAAAAGAACACTTATTCAGAGCCTGCCATGAGCGGAGAGTTTTCCTACATTCGCTCTTGTACCAAATCTCCCGTTGGGCCCCCTATCGTCCTCTATTTCAAATGGGCTGCATACGCCATTGATTCGGAATGCAGATCACTCGATTTATGGATGCTGACACGACACTGTTAGCCGTGTAAACTCCCTCTGATGGTAATTGTCGACGGTCTCTATTATGAGATAGACGTGTTTGAGCGGTAACAGATGCGTTAGCTTATGTCGTTGCCGCTTCCGGCTGATGCTTCGTACACAGTTCTGTGTTTGTGAACCGACTATGGTTGATTTCCGGCGCCAACGAAGTAGCTGGATTTGGCGATGCCATTGTTGGGATGAATGAGCAAAGAACAGAGGGGGGAAGTTTTTATTCGTCAATATAACTATAAAATATTCGAGCAGCTTTCCAGCAACAATTTTCAAAACTAATTCTGGTTATGCTCGCAACCTTAGACAAATATATCAGAAAAAATTATAGAATATTAGAATATATTAGAATTAGTTTAGTACCAATAAAGTAAGCATTGGTAAAATCTCATAGCATCTTTGATAGATTGTGTCGTGCAGATAGGTGAAGTGTTGTAAATACTGTCGAAGGTTCTAGAAACGTAGTACAATGAAAAGATATGCAGTGCATTGCACATTACAGATTAATATAATCACAGTATCTACAAATTATGGTTACAATTTTGAATATAATTATTTATGTTGATTTCCCAAATTTTCTGGCAATTCTAGCCATTGAGGTGATAGTAACCTTGTGCAAGAGCTTCCGTAGGTTTTCAGGAAGATATAATTCCTTGAGACGTCGATGCATGGTCGTCGAAATGGTTTCAGTATTTAATTTTATAATAGGATTGATTCTCATTTTGCCAGCATTCAATTGTTGGAGGATGAACTCCGAGAGATCAACACACATATTCTTTTTTTTATATTTCAACTGAAGATTGGAGGTGTTCGGGATTGTGAAGTCGATACTATTGACTATATCAGGTCAAATATAGTACAGGTCGAATACTGATAACTGTTCTGTGTGAATTGTTCTGTCCCAGAACAGCCGATAAGAGTGATTCTCCAAAACACACTCCGGGTTATACACATAGTGCGGAACTCGTTATTCAGATGTTAACTGGTACCTCTGGACCAATTCTTGGTGGATTATTTTTACTATTGCAGCATGCCTGTTCCTGCTCTCTGATCCAGCTATATGTGTACAGCCTGATGTAATGTTCTGTCCACAACCGTATCGAAATCAGTTATCGTTCACACTTGGGTCTTTAAGTATTTTCTGTAGTTGCGTGTTTTAAATACTTGATCTTGTATGGCAATCATGAATCCTTCAGTTTCAAGGAAGATCTGCCCTGAAATCAACCAGTAGTTCGACGACTGAGTATCGTCATGTGTTTGGCTAATCTCTTTTGGATGTCTTCCATGAATACGTTTTGCCATCCACGCGCCAATTTTCTGCTGGATACTAAGTGCCGTAAGGCTTACGTCTGACTAATATAATTTTAATGATGTCCATTCGTCTAACTGCATAAACTGCAGTGTATACCTTGGAAGCGGTAGATTTTGCATGGAAGAACTATTTGAGACTCACAACCTCCTTTCAGATTATGGTGTTAATGCCAGTGAAGCCTCTACTGTCAAGGCGTCATGGGAGGGTTCACCGTTCAACTGGGTTTCCAGGGTTATGTTCAAGGACTTTTGTTAGTAGTACCCTTAACCTTTGTTGAATATTATCTATATATGGGATATTATTATTATTATTACTATTATTACTATTATTACTATTATTATTACTATTGTTATTATTATTGTTATTATATCGGCCATTTCGGATTAAGCTACACGATTAACGTGTGTGACTTTCAGTATCAGCTTTTCAGCTGTATCTCTCGATTCAACAAGGTTGTTATACCGTGAAGTGTGAGTTATGAGATGATAGGATGATGATGAGTGAAGCGCCAGCTGCCGCGTCTGCGCCACTTATTATTGTTATTATTATTATTATTATTATTATTATTATTATCTCTTTATTCACAGTTTCCTGGTATTGTACAATCACACAGATATCAATCAGAGCATGATTACATAATGATGTAGAAACACATACAATAGAACATTAAAACATATTACTATCAAATAAAATTATATAAAGGATATAAAATATCAAACAGACAATTATTACTTAATTATCAATTATAGAAAATTATTATATCATATTTTTACATGTTTTCACCCGTGTATTTTCTGACCAGAGAGCAGGTATTGATCAGTACCGATTTCTGAATATTAATCATTATGTTTTTGTTGATGTTCAGACCCTCCAATGCCTCGATGGTGACCTTCGGGACGACGCCGGTGGCTGACAATACTTATATTTATTATTATTATTATTATTATTATTATTATTATTATTATTATTATTATTATTATTATTATTATTATTATTATTGTCGTTGTTGTATTTCTATTCATTTACTGCCATCAAGTTGTACTCAAGTGCAGTTAAGTATATCTTACCTTGCCTTAGTATTATAGAGGCTGGTTGCTCTGTTTGTGCGTTTCCTCCGATCGATTCCGGACGGATGTCGGAGGTGTGCTGACAACAAAGGGCCTCATATTGCGCGCGATCCTTATTCTCCACTTCACCCCCACTCTCATTTTTATGGCCGAGCGATCGGCTATACTCCATTTGCCTACGATTTCGCACGAGCCCACCACTACCGTCAGTATTTGTTGCGTATTTTTTTATTTTAACAATGCAATTTGTCCGGAACCTATGCTGGAGCATTTCTCAGAACTTTCATTTATAACATAACATTTATAAAACAGTTGAAACAACAAAAAATAAGTTTTAAGTAAATTATAATAATGGTCTTTAAGATTATAAAAAGAAATTTTGATGGATCAGTTTCGTGTAATGCTAAATTCTGTAAAAATGTTTGTTTTTTTTATTTCAAAGTGCGTTCGGAAGTCATCCTAAAATATACATTTACATCAAAATATAAGAACGTGGGTGTCACTCTAAGACTGAAAAACAGACTCAATTATTATTTACACAACTCTTAATTTTTATAAATTGCCATAGTCAACATTATCATAATTAATAGGTGGGAAAGGGAGTTACGTATTTTATTAACTTGTCTTTGGACTTCGCATTCAAAGGGCATTTTGACGAGAACATTCAGGTATGCACATTACACCAACTTTAATCTCATGATCCACCAAGATATTTATGAACTACCAGATTGATATTTGCAACTTAGGAGCATCAAAGCACAACAGTGTTGATATTATGAATAACATTTTGAATATATAGATTTATATGTAATTTCTGAGACTCACAGGAGCTATTATAGTTGATTGAGAGTTTGATGGGTTTAATTCTTTGCTTATTAATCGTGTAAATATGTTGCTGTGGTACTTTGGTAGCAAAAAGACTGTCATTTACATACTAAGGAAAATGAGAAGCACGTAATTACGGAACACTGTAATAACGGTAGAGATGATTGAAAATTCCACCCCATACCTCACTACTCTATTCTCATTTTTCACTCCCTCTCACTCCATCTAAATTATTAACAACCACATATTTTCTGTGTATCCTAATAAAATTGTTCAAATAAAATATTTAAAAGAGATTAGCCACGCTCCAAATAAATGCTAAAATACTTACAGCTATTTTTGTACTGTCATCATTGTCATATCTACAATATATTGGCCTTAATAATAATTACAATTGATGTTTATATCCTATTGTACTTTTACATTGTTTCTTAATACTGTCAATATTATATTTTAAATTACTGGTACTATTAACTTAGATCCTATTGTGCTTCTCTGCTGTTACAAATGTTTGTATATTTATGTAAAGTGCTAATGTATACCAAACGTAACATTTCTGTACCGCTTCTGGAAAAATTTTACTTTTCCACCTACTTCTTCCTCCTTTTCTTCGCTTTTTCTTCCTTCCCTTTCCTTCACAGTCTTCCCCATTTATGTCTTTACGACCCTTTCCCCTAAACGCCTCATCTCTTCACCTTCACTACTATCCATACCATATTCTTCTATATTAATGTTCGGCCATAAGCCGCCATCCTGATTGAGGTTTTTCTGGGTTTACTCAATTGCTTAAGGCGTACGCCGGGATGGCCCCTTGCTTTGCACTCCCAGTCATAAATGTACAGTTTGTCCCCCCTTTAATCTCTCTCCTTTCTTCTTTCTCGTTCGTATTTTCTACTTCATTTTCATTTATGATTCCCTTCTCTCATTTTTCTCTTCTCTTCCATTTCTATACCATAATGCTGTTCGGCCCTAAGCCGCCATCCTGATTGAGGTTTTCTGGGTTTACTCAATCGCTTAAGGCATATGCCGGGATGGTCCCTAGTTTTGCACTCCCAGACGTAAATGTACAGATTTCCCTCCCCTCTTATATGTTACTACTCTGTATCAATGTAGACTCAGTGGTTAGGCGGAAGAGCAGGCCCTATGGCCTGAGCCTCGCCATTAATAAAGACATTATTATTATTATTATTATTATTATTATTATTATTATTATTATTATTATTATTATTATCATTATTAATATTATCATCATTATTATCATTATCATCATTATTATTATTATTATCATTATCATTATTATTATTATTATTATTATTATTATTATTATTATTTTAATTTTGAAAGTATTCTTAAAAGGATTACCTTTATAGCACTCAACCATTCCGTTGAATTGCAATGGTCTGCGAAACCCTTAATTATTTTATGAACATTTTTAAGCAAACAACGTTGAGAGATAATTTTCTGCAATTCAATTTTTTGTTTTACACGAAGACGAATATCGCTGAGTGTTCTTTCCTTTGTTTCTAAATATTCTTTTTTACATTCAGGAAAAGGACATCATTCATTAAAGAATACTTTCTTTTAAAACTTTGTTGAAAGTTGAAAGAGATTTAGAGCTCCATTTAAGACTTCCTGTAGCTCACAAATAAGATCTAAGTACAATGAAATAGTTTCCAAGAAACGAACTTTTGGATAATTGAGTAAAGCGGACTTATGATTTATTGGATCTCTTTTTGTTCTCGTAAATTCCTTCTTGTGGAAAAGTTGAAAAGTTTGCTTTCAGTGTTCAGTATCATAAAATGGGTCAATTGGAAGAGGTATCTGTATTTTGAATGAATCTATATTTCTTCAAATTCCAACAACATATTATTTTTGCGACTATGTTGATAATATGTATTGAACTATTTTTTCTTGCAAAAAATGCAGTGTCAAAATCCAAAGTTAGTAATAGAAAATATAAAATAGAAATAATAGTAATAATAGTAATAATAATAATAGTAATAATAATATTGATAATAACAATAATGCATAATCGAGTTCTTTATAATATTTAATTTCCAATTCCATTTTTCGGATTGAATAAATTTTATATTTGGTCCATCCCAAGGAAGATTCCAATATAAACGCATGTTTCAATATCTTTCTTAAATTTTAGAGAATGGATTATTGTTCTATAGGAGCTGAATCCATTCTCTCAGATTCCATCCAGGACCTACCGGCGTAGTCGCAAGAGATGTGCATCCGTAAATCGACCCCTAGTGTAACCACACACACACACACACACACACACACACACTATCCGAGTTTTTTTTACCAAGAGTCGGAAATTGCCCGAGCGTATCTCGGTTCACAAACTGCAAGAAAAACAAACGTTCGCCTCAGTATTTTCGCTGCACTTTGACGTAACAAACTCGATCACATTCTTTCTGGCAGACCCGAGTGCCTTGGTCGAAGTAACTTTTCCAGCCACTGCCGCCGCAAAGACGTGACCCGCACGTGAACAAACAGCGAGCGCAGACTTAAAATAGAGTTGCGCCATGGGATCGCGGGATCTGCTTTCGGGAGGCGTGGCGGGGGCGGGGGCGGCAGCGGACTCACAATCAGCGAATCGACGTGGTGCCGAAACCCAAGATTTATCGGCCCGTTATCGAGGACTGTGGGCAGTCCCCCTGACTCCCCCATGACCTCCAGTTCTCTCTGCGTCCTCCTGTTCTTGTTCGCTCGCACCCCCTCTCGTGCAGCATCGATTGATTATTCGAGCAGTCTAGAAACGCCTTTTCTATTTTGTAATGAGGAGGGCGGGGGTTGATGACCTAAAACATCACCAAAAAAGATCAATTCAATCAATAAAATGCTCTAAAAATTCTTTAAAAATGCCCCTAAACCAAAGAAAAATGACGTAAAAATGACCAAAAACAGTTCGGATGAACAACTGAAGCTGTTGGATACGTTATTGATGTAATCAAGACTTCTTTCATTCGTTCAAGTGAATTCAGCTTGCAAACTTTTGATTTGGACTGTTCTTTACCAGGAAATCTCTGTCTTTAGTTTCCCCCAAAATCGACCAAACCGGCAATGGCGCATAGAGGGGCAATGGCAATACGTCACAAGAATTATATATTTACGACTGTCAAAAACAATTTCTGAGCGAACTAATCGAATAGGCTGCTGAGTAATTCTGTGAAGAACATTTGTTGCATCTCGTAAATATTATTTGAAGCAAGTACCATTGAAAATAACATTAAAATCGACGAAATCAGCAAAAAATGGATAAAAAATGACGGAGAAAGGTAAAAAATGATTTATTAGTCGAAATCGACAAAACATGCAAAATGGCATATATAAATGGGTGATTTATTTTTGTCATTACATAAAATGTATTTCTAAACTAAATTGCATTGTTCTAAAGTGAATAGAAAAAATGACATTTAATTAAAATCCGCCCCCTAGTAATGAGCAAACGCGTGATA